>JAFIDM010122537.1:0-14746 GCA_023159025.1 Thereuonema tuberculata | reverse complement strand
ATGATTATCGAATGAATGGCATTTAAGTTGAGTTCCGTTGCAGTGTCAAACTCGGGATTGATGTTTCGGAACAACATTATTGGAGATACAATTTTCAATGACAAACTATGTTGAGGAATAATACTGAGATTCAATGAGTTCAGATATTCGTGTTGTGGATTATCAGAAGTGCCAATTTTATTGCAGTTAAATACTTTCTAGTCTCTCCTTTCATTCTTTGACTTAGCATTCGATTGATGTTATCGACACTCTCGTTCTTCGGAGTTGGAATTGTCCATTCATTGATTTCAGGTAAGATATTTTTTCTATGAACTGATTGAATTGCTCTATTTTGCGGCAAAGATTATTAGCCAATGTTATCATTCCTTCTTTACGTGGTTCTCGATTGTCTCCGATTCTGAGCAAATATTCGGCAAAATTTCTCTGATTCTGGTCATCTTGGTTGATGAGCTGCATATTTATCGTGAGTTTCTTGTCTTTGACGTGATTCTAGGTTTTCGAATTATAAATAGTGATTTTTTCGTATTCTACGTAATAGAAATAGTGCTTCTTTTTTTCTTGACTCTCTTTTTTTGTTCCAATTGATACTTTTTAGTGGTTTTTCAGTTACAAAAAGTGATTTTTCAGTAATCTAAATAATAGAAATTGCTTCTTTCATTCTTGACTATCTTTTTTTTTATTCCAATTGATACTTTTCAGTGGCTTTTGAGTTACAATAATGACGGTTTTAAGAGTTACAATTAGTGATTTTTCAGTAATATATCCAATAGAAATAGTGCTTATTTAATTATTGACTCTCTTTTTTTAATTCCAATTGATACTTTTCAGTAGTTTTTGAGTTACAAATAGTGATGGTGTTTGCGTTACAAATAGTGATTTTTCAGTAATCTAAATAATAGAAATTGCTTCTTTCATTCTTGACTATCTTTTTTTTTATTCCAATTGATACTTTTCAGTGGCTTTTGAGTTACAATAATGACGGTTTTAAGAGTTACAATTAGTGATTTTTCAGTAATATATCTAATAGAAATAGTGCTTATTTAATTATTGACTCTCTTTTTTTAATTCCAATTGATACTTTACAGTAGTTTTTGAGTTACAAATAGTGATGGTGTTTGCGTTACAAATAGTGATTTTTCAGTATTTTACCTAACAGAAAAGTGCTTTTTTCTTCCTTGACTCTCTTATTTTTTATTCAAATTGATTTTTCAGTATTCTACCTAAAGGAAATAGTGCTTCATTCATTCTAGACTTTTTTTTATTATTCCAATTGATAATTATCAGTGGTTTTTGAGTTACAAATAGTGATGGTGTTTGGGTTAAAATAGTGATTTTTTTTCAGTATTCTACCTAAGAGAAATAGTGCTTCTTTCTTTGTTGACTCTCTTTTTTTTATTCCAATTTATACTTTTCAGTGGTTTTTCAGTTACAAATAGGGATGGTTTTTCAGTTACAAATAGTTATGGTTTTTGAGTTACAAATAGTGATTTTTCAATAGAAATACGCTTCTTTAATTCTTGACTATATTTTATTTATTCCAATTGATACGTTTAGTGTTTTTTTTTTTGAGTTAGAAATAGTGATACCTTTTGAGTTACAAATAGTGATTTTTCAGCTACCTAATAGAAATAGAGCTTCTTTCTTTCTTGACTCTCTTTTTTGTATTCCAACGTCTCAGTGTACATGCGCTTGTTTTTCAATATCACGTAGAATTTCCGTTAGTAAGAATATTATATTTAAAATACTGCAACGTTTTAGCAATTATAGTTCTAATTGTCATTTTCGAATTAGAAATAACAGACGGATCGGAAAGGAATAAACAATCTTGAGATTAAAAAAAAATGTTGAAATACATTCATTATTTAATGGGGTGAATGGAAAGGACATATAAGTCAAAAAACATTATAAAGTTAGATGTAGTCCCGGTGGCCTAATGCAGTGGTCCCCAACCTTTTTATCGCCGCGGACCGGTCAACGTTTGATAATTTTACCGCGGCCCGGGGGGGGGGGACGTGATTTTAGATTGTTTTGATTTAATAATTATAATTTAATTGTATTTAAACAGGCCTTCAAAATGAAATATAGTTAAACCAAAAAATGAATATAAAGTGATTTAACATTTTAACTCACCAGAACGCTAAATCAGCGATTCTCAACCTGTGGGGCGCGCCCCCCTAGGGGGGGCGTGATAAAACTAAAGGGGGGGCGCGAGTATATCGAGAAAAAATCTTATTAAAATACTAGGTTTGGAGGTTTTTTTTTGGTTGAACAGATTCAATTTATTTGCGTCCTCCTTTTCAGTTTAGAAAAAAATTATTGCAGGGAGGGGCCGCGATGAGAATTGTGATTGAAAATTAGGTTGCAAGTACTAAAAGGTTGAGAAACACTGCGCTAAATCAATGAGAACCCTGAGCTTGTTACTCTGCAACGAGACGGTTCCATCTGGGGGTAATAGGAGACAATAACACCGGAAGTGTGTTGCATATGTCCAGTTTATTCCGTTGTTTTCTTTTGATTGTTGTCACTTCAGAAAACCCCGCTTCACACAGATAGGATGTCGGAAATGGCAATAAGGACTTAAGTGCTGTGGTAGCAATCTCAGGGTATTTTGCCATGACTTTAATCCAGAACATCGGCAGAGTTGTTGTCTCGAACGTAGTTTTAAGGCCGCCGTCATTTGCCATCTCCAGCAGTTGATCTTCTTCTTGCACAGACAGGCTAGATTCGCCTAGTTTGTTGACAAATGGGTCGCGGATCCATTACTTACCAGTTTGTGGGTCTTTTGTGGTTGGGAAGTAGCGCTCAAACTCTTTTAAAAGCAAAGACAGGTGATCGTACACCAACTGGGAGAAAGAATGCTCAGGCTCAGTCTCGCCTAAAATCCCCGCTAATATCTGAAACATGTCTAAAATGCCTGTTCACGCGCCTTCCCCACAACTCCAGTTTGGCTTTAAATGCAGCTACCTTGTCTGCCAACTTGAAAACAGTTGTCATTTTTCCCTTATGGGACAGATTGAATTCATTGAGTAGGCTAAATATGTCACACTAGTAAGCCAGTTTTGCGACCCACACCTTATCTTTGAAATGTGCTTCAATTTTAATTGCTCTGGTTAGCGATTTTCCTCTGGATAACCATCTTATTTCTGTGTATAAGAGAAGGCATCTGTGCTCTGCGTCTATCTTCTCACTAAGCTGCTCAAACACGCGTGAGTTAACGGGTGTGCTTTTATGTGGTTAATAACTTTAATGACATCAATCCGGTGACATTTTTCGGCTTGTCAGCATTTCCCTCTGACTGATACAATGCGTAGATTCACTCTCAGGTGCAACCTCCTTAATGCGAGCAGTGAAACCAGACAGTCGTTCGGTCATGGCAGCAGCTTTGTATGTGCATATGCCGACACAAAAGGACCATTTTAGTTTTACTGATATATAACCTTCCAGTGACTTGAACAGTTCTGTTCCTGTTGTTACATGTTGTTTTAGGGGCGCTCGCCATCTAACGCATCCCTAAGCAAACCACGACTACGGGACAAGGGGGGAGAGGTGTGTAAGGTGGGAGTGAGGTGTTTGGACGGGGAAAGGGGGAGGTGCCGTGGAAAGCCAGCCTAGAGACAAGTGGCCCGCGCCTTTCAGACGAAAGAGAAAGGGCAAAACTCAGGTAAAGGGTTAAAAGAAAGATTTTATTACAGAAATAAACTGATAGAATAAATACAAGATATCAAGTATATTATATGAAGTAAAGAGATAATTTACATGTTCTCTCTCAAATTGTCCGTTCGGATCTGTCCTGGGCGGCACTGGGGGGAGATCCTTCGCTGACGGGGATGAATGGCTGGGACGGTCTCGGAGGCATCCTTTGGGCACAGCGGAGGCACACTTGCGAGCACTGAATTCGATCTCCGTATCTCCGGAGATGTCGACAGCTAAGAGCGGACAGGCGGCTGGGTTGGAGACTGGCGGAATCGTATTTCTGAAACGAGTCCGCGATGTCTTCTCTGGTGTCCGCCTTTCCGCATATGCACTGCCGTCGACCTTCTTTAGGGGGTGAGCTCCAAGTGAAAATGAAAGCGGGCAGGTTTCCTGCGATGACCGTACACGCTTGACTCGTGAGCCCGGGTCGTCTTGCCTGCACCTGGCCTTCTCAAACGCTGCTTGCCTCCGAAATATGCGGATGGGGTTCTTGGCGACTGGAGCCGCTGGCCGCGGACCGTGTCGCCTTCCCCAAACCTCGCTTCCTGCTCTTGGCCGCTGCTTGTCGGATTCTCCTCGGATACTGCTCCGACACTGCTGTGATACTGCCCTGTTTACTCCCGGGGGTCGCCGTTATATTCCTGGGAGGGGTGGTGAGACATTTCTGTCCCCATCACCGCTTCTGGCAACACCACTCGTTGTTGTGACATCAGGCCCTTTGTTTTCCCGGTCTCCCGATGCACATAACAAAAGGGAGAAAGTTGGGAGAAAGCTTTAACGGTGAACAATAGGCTTCATGGCCTGATAGCCTTTGTGGACCGTTTGGAGGAGCTTTCTCGAGCCCTTCCCGAAGTCGTTAAACCATTGTTTAAGGTTTCTTTGGTGCCAGCTTGTCGGGAAATTGCAGTCCAACAGACGCCAGGACTGAGGAACGACGAGAGAGAAATATGGAAGGTTGGAAATGATCAGAAAAGAGAAAGAAAGAAAAGGAAAAGAAATATTAGAAAAATATTGCCAAGAAAGAAAATGGAAAGGGAAATGAGCGGAGCGCGGGGCACGAATACGGTCGTGACACTGTGTTGTTGGTTCGTAAAGATAGTCCACGTAACAAATCCTCATGCACATCCTCCTGATAAAGATATCCCACCTAAACAAGTAGTATTGCCTTGTTGTCGATATCTGTAGATTCGTCAATCTGGAGTGCGTACCACGGTGATGTATTAATCCTCTCCAACAATTGTATCTCAATGTCTTCGGCTATTTCCTCAATGCGCCTAGTCACAGTGCTAGCCGACAAAGGCAACATATGCTATCTTTTTGTCACCAGCCTCTCCTAGAAGTTTACAGCAAATGTCTTTAGTGGAGAGCAAGTTCAATTATTCACCGAAAGTGAATGACTTTTTAGCCTTCTTCACCACCAAATATTATGCTCTCAGTGCATTCTCCTTTATTGATGTGGTGGCCCTCAGAAATTTCTTCTGTCCTTCGTGTTCCAGTTTTTTTCTTTGAAAATACTCCAGGGGCTTGTCTTTTAATCCAGAGTACTTGGCGTTCAAGTGGCGAAGCAGTTTTGAAGGTTTCATTGTCTCATTAGAGAGCCGGTCGCCGGAAACTATGCAGAGCGGGGCTGGTGTGTGGGAATCACCTGTCCCAATAAATCCATATTTCAAATAAGTTACCTCAGCCATATAACGCCATGTAGACCTTTTACGCCACCTATCTAATTCTTCATAAATATAAGAGATGGCGGTACTGCACCATCTCTTATATTTTGCATTGACATGCCATCTAATTAGTGAGTTACTAATAAACCGCCAACATTTTCGAGTGAAATTATATTTCCACCTTTTCGTGTGGAGGACTGGTTCTGAAAGGCTGCAACTATATCAACGTAAGATAAAATATAGATTTTTTTAATGTTCAGCAAAGATTAACTATATAAAACTATAAACTATATTTTCTTGATTCTTAAAGATTCTTCTATGTAGATAAGTTAACTGTTATTTTTAAAATTCGGAAATTGTAGACAAACAAGTGTATTATGTGATCCATGTGCTCAGTAGCGCTTTAACGCCATAGTGGTGTTAATGGTCTACAAACTCTACATAGACGATTTTAGATTACGTACGACATTTATAAGTTACTAATATTTTGCATGAAAATATAGATTTTTATCTTATTTATTATTTTGCTTTTATAATCGGAAAATGCCGAAATTAATTAATTTTTACATTTCCTCTTTTGTTTTAGCTACAAATTAGAGAGACTGCGTTAATTTCAAGAGATTTTTTATTATTTTTTACAGAAAGTCAAATTTAGTTGGTTTTTACTGTAATTTTGTACAAATAATGTTTATTTATGGTTGCCTTTGTTTGAAGGTTGTTAAAATAAAATAAAATAAAAATAGTGCATATAAATGCTATATTAATATTTGAGTTAATAATTCATTTTAAATTTAAATTTAGACAAGTTGCAATATTTCCGTTACTGGTTTAATTAATTAATTAATACATATTGGGGTGTAACAATGTAACAAGTAATGTGCGAAGGTTAATACATATTAGTAAAAATATATTTCGATATTACCCTAAAAAGTTATTGCCTGAAAAAGTAAAAGTATTAGTTTAAATATGTACACAGTATTTGATTTAAATCCTGAAAGAATGATAATAATATTAAATGGTTGTGATTGCGTATACAGCGCGTTTGGAATAGATTTGGAATTGATGATTAGAGCCTCTACTCGTCTACTGTTTACAATTGAACTTAGAGTGTCTTAAGAATCGTTAATTTGACAATTGGCTTTTGGAGGGATAGCGACTGCCTTACCGACAATACTTGTGCATTCGCAAAATATGATGATATTGGTGCGGTTTTAGGTGACGTCTCTTAGCCCCCGGTTAACCTCTCGTCAATGCAAAGTCGCACAAACCCGAGAGAAATACACCACAGTAAATAAAATGGAAATATGTTAATGTTTCTTGGGCGGCCCGGTACCAAATGATCTACGGACCAGTACCGGTCCGCAGACCGGGGGTTGGGTATCACTGACCTAATGGATAGCACGTTTGACTTCGGATAAGAAGGTTCCAGGTTCGATTATTATCGCGGACGTTTCATTGTAAAAATTATTTCTATTTTCGATTCTCACAGAAAATTGCGCCGGACAGACAAATAGAAAGATAGACAGAAAGACAGACAGAGAAATAAAATATTTTAGTAATATAGATTAAGATTTTTTTTTACTATTTCTTGTAACTGTGTTTACAATTATCAAATGTATCATGCCAAAAAAAGTTCAAAATATAGTTATAAATTTGGTGCTATTGTCACTACAAAGTCAATTACATAATCAATTTGTCAGAAACTACAATTATTTGTCATTTCATGTTCGAAAGTTAATCTAGGCAAGTTCGAAATAAAATCCTTAAAGGAACTGATAGTTATTGAGAATCTTTGCCAACCACCTACGAAATCTCCACCCCGAATATCACCTCCCCTACTAAGCTTAACGTCAGTGATTGATCCTTCGGAATAGCTCTTTAGGGTCAAATCTCGCAAAAAAAAACCTACGTGTGTGGGTACCTATTGTCTTCCATCCATTGTGATTTGGCCTTGCAGTCGATGTCGATGGTTCGTCTGGATCAACCCATGATCTTTTACGCTTCGGATTCACACAATATATTCACATTTCATCGTCAGTCACAATTCGATGGAGAAATGATCTTCTTTTGCACCCGGCGAGCAGCATTTCGCAAGTGGCTTTTCGGTTTTCCTGCTGTCTTTCATTCAGTTCACGTGGAACCCATTTTCCCATCTTCTGGATCTTTCCCATGGCTTTCAAACGTATGGAGACGCTTTCTCGTGTAACATTTAATTGATCCGCGAGTTGTTGTTGTGTTTGAGCGTCATCCTCATCCAATAATGCCTGCAATTCGCTGTCTTCAAGCTTTTTCGGTGGTCTTCGTTTCTCACGTCAAAATCACCACTTTTGAATTTTTTAAACCACTCAAAGCACTGTGATTTACCAAGAGCATACTCACCGTAAGCTTCGACAAGCATTCGATGCAATTCTGCAGCAGTTTTCTTCAAATACAGTGCAACTTGGATAATTCGAAGCTGAAGGGACCACTACAAAACTTCGAATTATCCAAAACTTCGAATTAAACAAGTTACATCTTTTAACTTTAATTTCAGGTCCACTATTTTGTCTATTCGTTCCATTTCACTGAGCTAGGTATGCTGGTTGGGTCGGGCTGATGAGAGGCCAATAAGCCTCGAAACAGCGCTGTCCCCGATTTCCAGCACAAATATCAAAAATAGCTCAGTGAATTTGTGTTTTATTTAGTTATGTGCGTTCTTTGTTTTATTTTACTGTAAAAATGTACTAACGCACGTTAAATCTTTTGTCTAATTACTAATCTTGTTATGAATTAATTCCTTGAAGCTAAGCTAAACGCTAGCGGGGATTAATTATTCACCCCTTTTTATTCTTGATTTAATTTTGATGTTTTTGTATTTCAGGGGTCATTGATTTGTATGTTTGTCCGTTTTGTCTATTCGTTCCATTTCACTGAGCGAGGTATGCTGGATAGATTTGGACTGATGAGAGGCCAAAAAGCCTCGAAAGAGCGCTGTCCCCGATTTCCAGCACAAATATCAAAAATAGCTTAGAAAATTATAGTTTTTCAAAAAATTGTGCAATGTCTGATTTTTTTGTAGAATTCAGTCGCTTAAGGTTAGCAAAATCATCAAGCATGTTTAGTGAACGGAAAATAGTTTCACTTACGTTGGTTTGTCCTTCAATGTACCGAAGAAATTCGGCGCTATCCCGTACTCTTTGGCGATTTGGCATTTCTTCTTCACTCCCTTTACCACCTCGCGAATGACGGCGACCTTTTCAGCGAACATTAAATTCTTGTACACGCGTGGTTTACTGAAAGACATGGGGATACTGACAGCCGGAAGCTCGAATCGCGTCTGAAGCGTCACGTGTCGAATGGCCTCACGTATCGAACGGTGGTGGGAAGGGGATTTCAGTTGTCACGTGTCGAATTTCAAACGATGAAACTCCGAAAAGTCGTTATGGTTCAAAATTTTTTATAAAAAACTTCGAATTAAGGAAGTTGAATTTCTAATTATCCACGATTTTTTAACGTTGATTTAATATGAAATTCAAGGAACTAAGAGAAATCTTCGAATTAACCACGATTTCGAATTAAAGACGTTCGAATTATCCAAGTTGCACTGTAGTAACAGAAAATCAATGCTGTCCGCAATTCGTAGATTCCAGGCACAAACTTCGACTATTACAAACTATGCTGTTGTATAAACTTGTATTATTGTGAGTTGAAAATCAATAAACCAATGGCGCCAATGACGCGGTTTGCCAGTAACTACACTAACGGCTAGTGCCATCTATGGGCAAATTCTGGTTTCATATTTACAGACCTAATATTGTTGTGCTAAGACTTTTTTCTGCAGTGTTATGTTTGGTTGAATTGTAGCCTGAATTATGCACTTTGTAAACTTGGATTCCCGATAATTTCTTTAAATTTTTTGTACTACTATGTGATTTCTGTATGTACTGTCTACGTTTACTACTCGTATAAGATACTGTCTTACATGTATCTCGTATCTAAGTAAATGATGAATGTAGATATACTAAGACAATTCTAAAATGAAAAGTTCTTAAATCATTTACGAATATTTTGTGCTATTAATCAAAATTTTTAAAACAAAAGGAAATAGACAATTCTAAAAAGTATGAAGCTGAATTAATGTACTTTCTAATTTTTCTATTTTTTTATACAATTAGGTTGTAAGTAGATTTGATTTTTTTAAAATAATAATTCACAGGTAGTTTGAAATGATCGTTATTAATTTGTTTTCCCAAATCATTATAAGTTTTCTTTACTGTAGAATATTTTTAGTGTAATTTCGAAAAGAACGTGAGGCTTATAAATCATTCAGTTTTTATGTTTATCTACGAGTGTTCACTTTAATAACTTTTGAACTGTTGCATAGATCTTCTTGAACTTGAAATGCTTAGTTAAAAGCAGAAGGGAATCTTACTTTTGAGGTTTTTCTCATTGTGGATCGTTGTCACGAAGAAACAATATGAAGGTGAAAAAAAAATCCCATAGAAAATGCTCATGTGTCAACTGTTGTTGAAATGCAGTCGCTTCGCTCTTCATCTCACCAAATACAAATTTGCGAATGTATGAGTCACATAAAAGAAACAGAAGAGTATCATTTATTTATTTATTTATTTGTAATCGTACATTAAGTTTCCACCTAATATTCCTAATGAAATCAGGGAAAAAATAGAAAAGAAAAAAATCTATATTATATTAACAAAAAAATAAAAAATAAGAAATGAAATAAAATACAATGATTAATAATAATGATAAATAATCATCTTAAAATAAAAAAAAAAAACCCTTGTCCCCCCATACAGACAGATTTGTCCTACAGACAAATCTAGTAGGACTGTAAGGCAATGAAATAAAATAAAATAAAGAAAAAAAATGATAAAAAATTGTTTTAATTGATATTCTGTTAATAAACCGTTTCAATAACGGACCGTTTCGCTTTTTTAGAGATTCATCAGCCAAACCCACTCATCAGATGAAATACTCAGATAGTGCAAATGTGATAAGAGAAACCACTTCCGTACCTAGGTGTGGTCCCTTCCAAAAGAAAAACATTTCGAAAAGAAACCCAAAACAGACGAAAATTCAAAATCTTTTGTTCACTCATATATTATCTTCGCTGTCTTAAATCAGGAAACTGCTTTTGCTCGCCCTCCAAGAAAATAATTCGACTTCTTATCCTTATTGGAAGTATCTTGGATCTTCTATCTTCACAATGATTACGACCATAAGTAAGAAATTCTCGAACAACAGGAGTAAACCTTTTTTCCATCCGTTTCCCATCAAGGCATATTTACATTTCCTTTCATCAGTTGCCAATGTTTTGTCTCGTGCCCATTGTTATTATGAATACTCATATCTCGTTTGCAGGCTTTATTGTTATCTTAATGCATGATAGAAATTGTTAATATAAGTATAATTAATAAAGACCCACATTTTTACTTTTATTCTTTTTTCAAATATTATTGATATTCTATTAAAAAACCAGCCTGTAAGTATTTATTAAAATCTCTACTTTAATTAGCTATTTAAAAATATTTATAAGATGATATAGTATGAATATGTTTTAGCCATAAGCTTTCTAATGTTTTTCGTGATGATTTACTTATAAATAATAATATAAATAATCCTATGTATTTCGAACAGTTAGAATGTGTTGTGGTCAGTGTTGTGCGCCGAAATATAGATCAGAAGTTAGATAACTAAAATTATAATATTTATCGAAGAATTATCTGTCCACGAGAATAAAAACAAAGTCAAATCATTTCAATAAAAATATTTTAGTTAATGTAGAATAAATGAAATACACACACAAATAAATTAATAAATAAATCTTCATATTCACTTATCAAATATTGGTTATCAATATTTCAGTTTTTCAGAATGTTTTAAATAAAATCAACTGCTGGAATAACTTGAATCACTGGAACTCGATAAGTAAATAGACATCCTTAATGAAGGAAATTCATGTGTTTCTTGGTAATGATTGCACCAATTTACCTTTTACAGATTTGTGTGAAATGACATATTCTCGAAATCATGAAGTATGCCCCTAATCCCTGACGTCAAAGAATTGGGTGATTTCTAAAGAGGCCAAAATGAGGGTGGCATGAGCCAAAGATAATTGCTCTAATGCTGAATATTCCACTGTCCACCGTCAATCGGGTGATTGTGCAGTTCAAAGCAGAAAAAAGAAACTGTTAAGTCATGTTCAGATGGACGATAGCATGACAGCTGGGGATTGCAAAAAGGGTGGTGGACGGCTATAGATGTGACAGGACACCTGCAAGTGAGTTACAACACAGCTGCAGGTATTGTCATCAGCTAGACTAGCATGCGAGAGCACTTTGGCGGAATCCACTTCTCACCGCAGCCAATATTGTCAAAAGAAAACAGTAGGCAACTAAGATAGTGGGAAGCCTTTGATGTTTTAGCATCGAGTCACATTCTCAGGTAAGTCATCCTTTGCTCAGTTTTGCTGTAGGGGAAGCATGAGTCTGCAGAAAGCCAAGTCAAGAATTCAACTTGAACCGATTGCAACTAAATGTCAAGCAGGATAGATTTTCCATTGTGATATAGGGTGCGATTAAAACACAGGACGATCAGAGCTAATGGAATGTGTGGGCTGTATTAACGCCGAAAAGTACATCACCATATTGGAGAAAGCTCTTCTTAGGTTGGCTGCTGATCAAAACATCCACTCAGTTCTTGGAAGATGAAGCTCCTTGTGATTCTGCTACAGCGATCCACGATTGGCAGGCACCGTAGGCGAATAAATCACCTGACAGGAATCCGATAGAACATCGTGCTTGATAATGCACTGAGACGAAGAAAACCTGCTTCCGTTGAAGAGTGTTTGTGTGCTGAGCATCCACAGGTCAAGAACTCACTGATTCCATGCCCGACCAGGTTAAGGCTTTGAAGGCAGCAAAGGCTGGGCCAACTAAGTCTTAATGGGCCTATTTGGGTTTTACATCAAGTGAATCCTGTGAAATAAATGACAATATCCGAATCAGGGTGTGTCTTTACTTCTGTTAAAGTTCCATAAAATCTTTAAACTGCTATATAAAGATGAACATGTCGAATCTTTAGATCTCTGGAACATTTCTTAACACTTTTAAGACTTCTTCGCTTAACACAGTCTGAAAGTTCTTTTCTTATCACAGTAGCTTGAATTAAATCCTTTAACTTTACACAGTATTTTGAATTCAACGGCACTAATAATATTTGTCACGAATTGTTCTTTTCACAGTTTGTTTCAGTCCTTATATTAACAACACATTCCTTTCTTGTTCTGAAAATCATCTGAAGAAATCACAATCTTTATCATGTCTTCTTACTTTTCATGAAGATTAATTATCCAATATATCTTTAGGATAAAGTTACTATTTTTTCCTTTTCTGTAAATAAACCTATGTTACGACGATCGTTAATTCAGTTGCTTTATGATGAAATGATAAGTACATCAGTGATCGCATCCTACTTTATAATTCTTCTCACATATAAACCTTAATCGCATTCCGGAACCATTTCTTGATTGTTCTAATATTTATATTTCGTTCAGATAGATGATGACGTTCCGTAAAGCATTCCCCAAGTTCCCTCTATCTATGTATTTATTTACTTATTAAAAGAATATCGCAAATTGGAAGACAAAGCGTAGAGAAATGACACAGAAATAAAAATATCTGGGCTTTCTTCGGTCAGAGTTTGGGACGGACCGTTTCGTCCTTTTTAGGGATTCATAAGACAAACCCACTCACCAGATAAAATGCTCAGATAGTGCATATCTTATAAGGGTGTGGTACCCGGTTGTGGTTCACGTATGTGGTTTTTAAAAAACATTTAAAAAAGATGCTTGCTTTATTCCAAAACAAATATAAACAGTTTTTGTGAATTTAAAAAAGATGCCCAGAACACGGAAAAATTCAAAATCTTTTGTTTCCAGTATATTATGTTCGATGTTCTAAATCAGGAATCTGCTTTCTCTCGTCCTCCAAGGAAATAATTCGACTTCTTATCCATTTTGGAATTATCTTGGATCTTTCTGTCTTCCATAATTAAGAATTTCTTATATAACAGGAGGATACCTTTTTTCCATCCGTCTCCCATCAAGGCTTATTTACTTTTCGTTTCGTCAGTTGCCAATGTTTTTTCTCGTGCCCATTGTTACTATGAATACTCATATCTCGTTTATAAGCTTTTACCATCTATTGTTACCTTATTGTTCAAGAGAAATTGTTAATATAAATACTATTTAACTAATTATGATCCATATTTTTATTTTTATTCCTTTTTCAAATCATATTGATATTTTATTTATAAACCAGAATGTAAGTATTTACGAAAATCTATATTTGATGTTACTAACAACGTAACAACGTAACGAATTTTGTAGAATAATAATTTAATTTTTACATTTATAATTTTTTGCTTTTTTAATTGGTATTTTCTTAACAAACCAGACAGTAAGTACGAGGGGTGTTCAAAACAATATGAACTTCTTAAATATCGCGGAAACCGATACATAGAGGACATTGTAGGTACTGACATCACCTAGCGACAAGTTTGACAACTAACTGCCGCTTGCATCTTTCCTCTGTCTGTCAGCATCAGTTGTTGAGCTACATGTCGTAGCTCAGGATAGCACGTGCACATGATATTTGTCAGATTAAACAATGAAAGATCTTGAAGAACAGCGCGTCTGTTTGAACTTTGGTGCAAACTTGGTAAACATCTTACAGAGACATTTCAATTGCTTTACCAACCATACGGGAGGGAATTGTGTGAGCAGAAGGCAGTGCTATTCGTGGAAATGGTCGTTTACCTGTCAGAGAATTGCTGAAGAAGTGGGTATCATCGTAGGATCATGCCATCACATTTTGACTGCAAAATTTTTTGTTGACTGGCGATCAGAAAGAGAACAGTGTTCGAATCAGTAAGGAATGCTTGCCAATACAAATGGTAATGAAAACTTTCTGAAAAAAAATCATAACAGGAGACGAGACGTGGGTTTATTGCTATGATGTTGACATCTTGTTATTGTTCTTATTCAAGATCTTTCATTGTTTAATCTGACAAATCCTGGTGCACTTGCTCATCTGAACAGATGTTGCTCCACAACTAATGCTCACAGCGGAACGATATAAGCGGCAGATAGTTGTCAAAACCTGCCGCTAGGTGCTTTCAGTAGGCACAGTGCCCTCTGTGTTCCAGTTTGCACTCTATTTAGAAAGTTTGGACTTTTTTGAATACCTCTCGTATATATGAAAAGTTTATATTACGTATATAATAATAATAATAATAATAATAATAATAATAATAATAATAATAATAATAATAATAATAATGTCACAGGCACTGTGACACCATATAAAATCACACACTTACTCTACATG
>JAFIDM010122535.1:0-14747 GCA_023159025.1 Thereuonema tuberculata | reverse complement strand
TGTCTACCGTCATTCATGTGAGGACAAGCGAAACTTCTACAAATGAAAGTGATGTTAGACAATCACAGGTTTCCAGAAGTATTTGGTGGGTGATCATAATTCTCAAATTAACTGGATTCTTCCCAGTAAGTGGTGTTCTTCGAAAGCACAAACCTTTTCAATTCACTGTAGTTTCTTTAAGTTCATGTTTTTCCTACTTATCGGTCCTTTTCTATGTAAGTCTTTGCTTGTACATAAAATTTTTCGCTTTCACAAATTTAGAAACATTTGTGATTTCACTCTCAGTTGATCGTTTATCATTCACATTTATTAGATTTAACTTTAAGCTGCATTTATTCTATTTACTCTGCTTTATGTTCGTTGCTGTATTCACCGTTAAAGAGTTTCCACTTTACTTAGAGGAATGGAACAGATTAGAACATGCCTACAAAAGCCATTTGAAAGGGTTTGATAAAATCCCAAGCTGTAAAATTCTTCTTTGTTTCGCTTTGGTCTATTTGAGCTTATGGATCGTTTTTGGTTTGAGTGCATTAATTATTACAATTAATATTACAGATCTTAAGGGTTTTACTTTTCATATAATCAACCTCATCATCACTACTTTACCACATTCGGCAGAAATTATGATTGCTATAATTTATTGGCATTTTGGTAGAATAATAGTTTATTATTTAAGGCAAACTTCTTTTGTGGTTGCGTACAACGAAAGACCGAAATCTTTGGAAACCTTGCGGAGAAATTATATTAATCTCGTAAAACTAATCGTAAGAACATCAGACATGTTTTCCACTTTTCTATTCATCTTCATCGGTTTCAGTGGGATTTCTATTTGTAGCTTCCTATACGTTTTATTCTTATTGGTTTATAATCGATCTGACTGCAATATAATGAGCATCTCTATGAACGCTTACGGTGCCTTAGTTTGCCTTTTCAGGATCTACGTTTCGTGCTATGTAGGAAATCAAGTAAAAAATGAGGTAAGTTATTGGGTTCAGTAGAAATTATCGTAAATTAATTCAAATCAATGAATCGTATTAATTTTTGTTTAAACGTTGATTACCTTCTCTTGGTTAAATGTTCTAATCTATGAACTACCAGATTTTATTTTTATTCAACAAACTGGTTTAAAATATAAAAATTAACTAAAAATAATTTACTAAATTGGGTAAATATGAAGCCTTTGCACATTTGTGATCCAAATAGTAAAACTAGTTGTCTTTTAAAATCTAATATAATCAAACACGTATAAAACATATTAGATTATATAATCTAATATAATCAGTATTTGTTTAATATTTAAAACTCTTTAGACTATTGTATTGTAACCAATAATACAATAATTACGGACTTCTGAAACTGTCAAAATTTCTCTTGAAAATATATATATATATATATATATATATATATACACTAAAGGGACTGTTGACCAATGTTTAAAAAATATTCTATACCGTATATGCTCCAATAGAGGCCCCCGACGTTTATTTGCAAAACTAGCCTCGGCTCCCGGCGCTTAATAGAGACCGGCTGCTATTAGAGGCCGGCCATTATTAACAAAAACCTTCAGAACGCAAAATTTTTTTACATAAATACCGGTGAATATTACAAAATCTACTTTATTTGAATTTCACATAAGACTGTTAAAGATAAATGGCAATGTCTTTCTGTATTTTTCGCTGCTATTCGTCGTCCGAATCCGCAATGACGGGCGGCCGCCTCACCGGAAGGTTTTTCGCGTATCCCACCACGCGAATCTTAAAGGCAATCTCAAATGACCGTTTCGGCAGCATTTTGTAAGGCAATATACCGTAAAGTATTAGGCACGACGATAAAGTTACGGACGCTTACACTAGTACCGGTAGGCAAATATCGAAGACCCGGCTACTATTAGAGACCGGCTACTATTTGGCCGTGTCCCGTCTACAGCCCGGCGCTTATTAGAGACCGGCGACAATAAGAGACTCGGCGTTTATTGGAGCATATACGGTATATAATAATGATGTTACATGAAACAGTGAAAAACCAAAAATGACTTTTTTGATATCTTAAATCAGAAAATCAATCATATTCCTGTGTTGAAGCTTCAAATTGAGTTTAGAAATTATTTTCTTCTCTTTTTTTCTTAATTTTATCTCTAAACATGATTTTCTGAATAATTTGTTTTTATTTCCTGAATTTTAGGCTTTCAACGTTGTCTTAACTTTAGTTAATGGAAAGAAATCTAAAGTGAATTTGCAAGAAGCGAAGGTAAGTAAGAATTTTTTGTTCAAATTATCATTAGATCTAATCATTTGGAACAATTAAGAAATGCTAGATGTAAAATTCAATTTTCAGGAATTTATGTTTTAATAAAGAGATTTGTTAAGAATGAAATGTTCTTTTGGACGACAACTTGTAAAGACTAATATGAAATTAAAATGGAAATGGGTTTATTATAATGAAGTACATTTGAGAACATTCATGAGAGCATTATCGATTGATTCTTTAATTAAGGAAAGGAATCTTCATTCAATTACTTTCAGTTTCAGCATACAACGCAATGTCTAGAAGAAAAAAGGTTGTATCTGTATTAATTTATTACATTAATATTAATATTTTTAATATTTCAATATTTTTTAATATAGATATACATTAATATTTTTAAGCTTATTAAAGAAGAGTGAATTGTCATATTAGATCAGTAAGTGTAGCAGGGGAGTTGTGCAGATTTTGTTTAAACATAATTCAAAATATAGATTTGAGAATAAAAAAATATGGTAACAATATTATAGTTCAGCAGACGGATTTTTGACGATCTCGTATTTTCGTGATTTCACATAATTTACGCGAGAATAGCCTCTATCCATGTCTTCTCACAAAATGGCGAAGTAAATTGAAATATTTAAATGAATTATAATGAATGCATGAGACTTTTATTACATTTTAATATAGTTTTCATAAATTGAAAAAAGTCAATAAACAAACAATAAATTCATTAGGTAGCATTTTCCTAGTGACAGACATTCAAAATACTAAATTCTTTGAGACCTGCTGAAGAGGCTAATAGCCACATCTCGTGTTTTCCGTAATTCTCACGCAAACGAGATCGTCAACATCCATCTGTTAGACTGTAGCTCAAATATTTTTTAACTGTATTTGTCATTTCTTTATGGTTTTCTAATATTTATTTCTCCTACGAACTCAAAGCTGACTGACATTTAAAATAAATATGGAGACTTGAAAAGAAAAATATGTGATCCAGTGGTCAAAGTGTGATCTGCAGGTTCTGAGTTCAATTCCAATAATACTCACTTTTTTGCAATATTTATTACTTTTCTCAGCCGTTCCGGCACAGCCTAGTGGTCTCGATGGCAGCCTGCCATGAGACAGATGTGTCGGAATCTGGGTTCGAATCCTGGCTTGGATGTTTCTTTCTTCTTCAGTGTTTTTTTCTCTTCATAGGAGGCAGAAGTATGACTGTCACCTAAAGCCCATTGCACATGGATCCGAAAATCGGACGGTCTGATCCACGAATCGGACGTATTCTCTTTCACATGGCCACGAAACTCTCTCCGACGTCGTCTATACGACATATAACATTCAAATCGTCGTATAGGCGACGTTTCGTGGCCATGTGAAGGAGAATATGTCCGATTTGTGGATCCATGTGAAACGCCCTTTAGGGTGCATAATAATTTCCAAACGACAGTAAAGCAATAAAAATTCTCTAACATCGAGTGTGACTCTATGACCATTGATCAGTAAATGGATCCAGGGACACAACAACATTACTTTTCTCAGTTATGGTTTACGTAGTTAAGTTAATGTATTTTTCACGTTGTTTTAATTGATTTAAAATGTATTTTATTAATTCGTAATTGAAAATTCATGGCTTTGCTTTCAGTCTTCAGAAATTTGTTTTACCTATTTTTAGATCTATCTGTTATAATTAGAGGCAAGTTTTATGGTCTTTATTTCTTCGTTGTGATTTGGATCCATCAAAGATACGAGGCATGTTTTTTAAGTAAGTACCGTTTTGCAATAAAACCAAAACTAGTAAAGATAGTGTCAAAATTTTTTTAATATTTTATTCCTGAAACATTAAGCTATTTTTCAACATAATTTCCTTGTTTGTGTAAACACGTATCACAGCGTTATATCAGTTTTTGTACACCGATATCATAGCAATCAGCCGCCGGTGAAGACAACCAGGATTCAACCGCTGTTTTCCCTTCTTCGTCTGTTTCCAACCTTTTACCACCGAGAAACTCTTCCTGTGTAGGGGCCCTAATGCAATGAGAGCCAGCAAAGTGCGTAAAAGGGTGAGATTGTTCAAAGATGGGTGTGGCAATGTTCATGATGAAAGGTCAGGGCGACCTTCTATAATCACAGATGATTTGTTAATCGCAGTTGATATCAAAATTCCTACAGACAGGTGATGCAGGATTTCCATTTTGTCATTGGAAGTTCCACAACTGTGCTTTCTGAAAGAGTTTCTCGGTGGTAGACGGTTGGAAACAGACGAAGAAGGGAAAACAGCGGTTGAATCCTGGTTGTCTTCACCGGCGGCTGATTGCTATGATATCGGTGTACAAAAACTGATATAACGCTGTGATACGTGTTTACACAAACAAGGAAATTATGTTGAAAAATAGCTTAATGTTTCAGGAATAAAATATAAAAAAAATTTTGACACTATCTTTACTAGTTTTGGTTTTTATTGCAAAACGGTACTTACTTAAAAAACATGCCTCGTATTTAGTGCGTTATTTTTTATCAAAGGTTTGTAACAAATATGCTCGTGAAAATGTAATCACTGAATTAGAAAAAAAAAACAGGTGGTTTTTATTTGATTTCTTTGAATCACTTCTTATCTTATCCTAGGATCACTGATTTTCATGATAAAACACATACTCTGGTTCAAATATAATTAATAAGTGGAAAAAAAACTATTGAAGATGAAGATAATTAGTATACAAAATTACTATCCTTGGAAAGCTAAGTTTTAAATAAGTTTGCATTGGCGTGTGATCAACGTTTGCCAGAGCAGGATGTTACAGATTTACAATTGAAAGACTTTATAGTTAGCAAATCGTGGTTACATTTACTGAAGTACCAGAAAAACTGTGACAGTCGTTTCCATTTCCATACCTCTGAAATCCATTGTCGTATAAACCTAATTGACAATGGCAACGAATTACGATTTAAACTACTTTGAACGCGGTATGAAACAAAGTGTCAGAAAGATGACACTCCGAAATCCAAATGAAATTTGGATTTTCACGTGCAACAATTTCAACGGTGTACAGCGACTACACAACATCAAGATATTCCCATGCGACACCACTGTGGCCTAAGAAAAACTCTGGACAATCGTGAATAGCATCGTCTGGTATGCATTGTAAAATCCGACCTGTATTCGACATTACAGCAGATAATAGGACAATTCTATGATGGGGCTACAATCAGTGTTCGGACAGTACAACGTTCTCTTTCTTCTCAGTCCCATTTGCTGACCAGACAGCACAAGGCCTCTCCTGGGCTTATGAACGCTGCCATTGGACCTAAGACGACTGGAAACGTGTAGCCTGTTTCGACAAGTCGTTGTTCCAACTGTTTCAGGCAATGATTATTATGAGAAAAAACCGACGAAGATAAGGATCTTCCATAGCAACAAGGGACAGTAGCTGTTATGGTTTGGGGGTGTTTTCAGTTCGCACGTATTAGGTTGAGATCGGGGCTCTGAGACGGCCAGTTGTGGAACACCATGTCGTCAAACCACGGCCGCACAAGCTTTGATGTGCGTAGACAGTTATCCTGTTGGAAGAGAAACAGGCCTTCCCCAAACTGTTGCCTTAGAGATAGGAGGGCAGCGTTGTTCACAACGGACTGATACATTGCAGAGTTCATGTTGCCCGTCACAGGAACTAAGAGACCCCGACCGAACCACGAAAAATGCAACCACACCATTATGCTGCCGCCACCGAACTTAGCAGTCGGCACAATGCAGTCGGATAAGAAGCGTTCGCAGGGCATTCTCCAAACCCACATGCGTCCATTAGACTGTCAGATCGTGAAGCGAGATTCATCACTCCACAGTCCAATGGCGGTGAGCTCTGCACCATTGCAACCGACGCTTTGCATTGACGGCGGAGATGTTCGGCTTGCGAGCGGCCGCACGGCCGTGGAAACCCAAGTAGTTTAGCTCTAGGCGAAGAGTCCTGCTGCTAGCGTCAACGCATGTTGGATCTCCGTCGTCATCACTATCAACAGAGACTTGCGATTTTGCTTCCCTACTCTCTTCAGGGCTCGACGGCTGCAGTCAGTCAGTTTTCTCGGTCTAGCACTTTGTGCAGCTGTCGTTTCACTGCCTTGACGTCTCCATTTAACAATTCACTCACAGTTGATTTTGGCAGGTGCAGCATGTCCGCAATTTCACGAGCCGATTTCCTACAATGGTGGCATCCGTTTATCCCTTCACGTTCGAAGTCACTGAGCTCGCCTGACTTATTCATTTTATCGGGAACGCAGAATTATGACCGCCCAAGCCCCCATCAACGCGTAAAAACCTCCTGATCAGCCCGATCCACTTCGTCGGAAGGGTATACTTTTGGCCATGTAGTGTATCTACAGATCTAAAGATTATGATTATCTTTTCAAGAAAAGCAGCTTATGGAATTACAAGAATAATAAATCTACAGTGATATGAACTCAATCTAACGTTAATACATCTTTGGTGTTACCAATAATACGTACTGTACATAATAATTGCCAAAAGGATTATTAAATACTATCCCATTTTACTTATTAAATTTCTGTTCACAATCTGAGAAATGCATTTAATACGAAAAGTAATATGGATTTAAGAATAGAGAATTAAGAACAAATCTGAATTAGAAATGATTTGTGAATAAACATGTATTTCTTTGAAGATATTCTTTTGAAGATATTGAAGATGTCTTAAGATCGTGTCCGATATTCTTTCAATATTATATATTCTAAAACCATATCACGCATTACACACGTAAAATAATTTATAAAAAGTATTTTTAGTATGTTTTCTATTCTTACAACAATAACTTACAAGATGGACAAACATTAAGTTTTTTCAATCTGGCATCCATAATTACAATAATTATAATAATGGTAATAACCGTTTAGCAGAGATTATTATAAAAAATTATTATAAAAGCACGTTCCCATTCTTATTATATTATCTTGCTGATGATGGAGGCCGATGTGCCTTTGAAACTGTCCATGGAATACTTTTAAATATTCGTATTGTATATACTTTTTTAATGCTTTTTAAAACTATTTAAAATTGAACTTTTGGTGTGTTTTTAGTAGTTCCTTTTTTAAAAATACTTTTATTTTGATCTGATTTTTTTATTTAAATTTTCAATAAAGCAGTGTAATCTATTTTATTTTTTATGATTTATTTACAGTTATTCCTATCTGCTGCTAAGAAATCTTTAATTTTTATTTCCTTTACTGGATTGAATCTTTTCGATGTCAATTTGAAAACGTTTACAACAGTAAGTAATTGAAACAAAACTGATTAACGAATATTTCTTAACTCATTATGTTTTGTAAGTTAAAATAAAGGCCATTTACACATTGCAGTTTGTCTTCCAAAGCAACATTCAGTTGTAAATTAGGGGAAATCTATAATCTACGTACAATATACATAATAACATACTGAAATATATCTTAAATTATTAAGAAATTCAATACTTTTTTAACATTTTGTTGTTTCTTCACTTTTCAGATTACCGGCATAATAGCAACGTACCTTCTTGTTTTAATCCAGTTCCAGATAAGTTTTGGCGGGAATTCACAGAACTCTACGATGATTCTCTCTAATGTAACAACGGTCATTCCAACTGAGTAACCAACTCTGATTGAAAGGAAATGTTTTTATTTCAACTGATGTTTGATGTTTCGATTGAAGAATGCTTCTTGTATTCAATAATTTTTGTAAATTTTAATAAATTAGCGACTTTTAACATATTTTTGAAAACTTGAAGAATCGTTCTAAATGTGAACGATTTGTTTGTTCTTATAGTTTTCAGATAGTTTGTTACTGAAGCTGATTTATTGTAATCTTCATTTACGAAGTATGTAATCTTGACTTTTCTTAACTTTCGTAAGGAATAAAATTTAAAATGATCGCTTTCCAAGTTCAATATATAGTCGTTTCATTCAAAGAAATTACATCAAACTGTTAAGGTTTTGATGTAGAAATTTAGCGTGTGTGAAATTAATGGTGTAGTTTTAAAAAAAGAAACACAATAATTAAAAAACATAAAAACACATTACAATGTTAATAACTCGACCAGGTTTCGATCGAACCTGCCGATATTTTTCAAGTGAAATTCCAACAAGATAAAAGCTGCTTTTAATAAGAAATTTAACCAACGACCAACGAATGCAAATATGCTTTTTCCCAATGTCCTCTGGTGTCAGGAATGGCAACTGACCAAACGTAAGTGCAGACGAGCAGAAGAACGTCAGAGAACTGGAAATGGTGAATCATCGTGAATCCCCTCAAGGGCTAAACACATATCTCCGTCTTCCGTTATGTTTCCGTAGCGTAATTGCTTTAGTGACGTAGTTAGGTATTCAGGACCACCAGAATTGAGTCTCACAAGACGTAACGGAGATCTTAAAATCGAAGAACATAGCCGTTATATTTATATAACATATGTTCGAAGATTTGAAGATCTCTGTTACGTCTTACAAGACTCAATTCTGGTGACGCTGAATACATAACTACGTCACTAAAGCAATTACGTTACGGAAACATAACGGAAGGCGGAGAAGTGCGTTTAGCCCTTCTTGCTTGTATCTTGTTGGAATTTCACTTGAAAAAGATCGGCAGTTCCGATCGAAATCTGATCGAGTTATTAGCATTTTAATATATTTTTTATGTTTTTTAATTATTGTATGCCTGACCTTTTTTTAAAACTATACAATTAAGGTTGTTTTTTTTCTTTATTTTTGACATACAACATTTTCTGTCTGTATTTCAGCAACATTTTATGTATATTTGTAAAATTATTATATAATACTTTTATAAAATTTATCGAGTGTAAATTTTAGTTTTTTTTTTATAAAACTATTTTTCTGTTGTTTAGGATTCTTTGCAAATATTATAAAAAAATTAAGCTTTGTATCCCAAAAGCTCAAAATTTCACAAAACATTGATAACGTCGATGAAGCTAAAAAACAAAAAAAAAAAAAGCAGATTTTGGAATTGAAACCAAACTTTTCTTTTGATGGCTTTGTTCTTTATTCTTCTGTTTCTTTTCTTTTCTTTTTCTTCGTTGAATCGTAGGAACTGAAAAGAAACTATATCTGGATTTTATTTAGTGAAAAACGGAAAGGATTCGTTGGAAAGCAAAATTCCTTTGAGGCGAACATTTCATTTGACTTCAATCAATGATAAGAACCATTTGTTAACTTTCAATTTCTAATTATTTTCTATATTGAATACAGACCGAAATAATACATTTTTTAATTACAACACTTTTCATTATCAAATTAAAAAAGGAAACCAAACATACAAAAAGTGGACGGAATTCTTAGTGCTTTTCTAATTTAAACTTTTTTGTTGGCGTCGGCAGATAAACGAATTTTGATGAAATTAGAAATCATTCCAAAGAAAAATTTAGATATGAATTTTAACTGACTTGAAACCCATTATAATTTTTATCTTAAAAATAAACGACTTTGAAATTCCCGTTTAAATTAAATAAGAATAATTAATATTATTCTTATTTAATTAAAACGGGAATTTCAAAGTCGTTTATTTTTATTTAACGATGAAAAACAAGTCATTGTTTTTTTAATTTTCTTTTATTTTCAAAACTTTTTTTTGGTTGGAATTTTTCTTTGTTTTTGGAATGTTTTTAGTGGAAAATTTTTTTATGGAAAGCCAGTGCCTGTAATGGATTTGAAAAATATAATTTGACATAAATAAGGCATTATATTTTTACTAAATGTTTTAGTAAAAACAAAATGTTTATATTTTGACACAAATAACCCAAGATAATTTTTTTATATTAAATAATCTTTATATTATTTACGAAGAAATTATTATTTGCAGATGTTTATAAAAGGCCGGACACACATATACGTTTAAAAAACATAAAACACATTAAAATTTAATTGCACGACCGGGTTTGTTATGTCCGGCATGCCCGATACTAAACCCGGTCGTGCAATTAAATTTTAATGTGTTTTACGTTTTTTAAACGTATTTGTGTGTATGGTCTTTTCTAAACCTCTGCAGTTAAATCACACACGTTAAAAAGTGAACAAATTGTTATTTTATTAGTTAATATTTAAATTTATCTGCAATTTATTTAATTTAATATTAACGTCTCACTGTTATTTCATGTTAAATTGTCAAGTTTTTTTAAATTTTTGTTTATCTGATTCTTTTCTAATATCCTTTATTATTAAAATTTGTCAACGCTAGAATATTTTATTAAAAAGATGAATATAATTTGTTACTGAGTAGACTTTAATGGAACCGACTTTCTATTATGAAGATTTTGCAGATTGTTTTGTTGAAACCGGGAAAACCACAATAATACAACCCTGGGTCCATTCGTAGATTATTTCCTGCGGATGAGATCAGTCAACGTCTGTCTCCAAATCTTATCAGTTCCTGCAATATATAACTGTCAGTTACTATACAAAGATATTTCAAATAGGTTTACAAATTCTGAATTCACTTTTTTTTCAATGTTTACAAAAACGGAAATGTTTGCAAAATAAGAAAATAACGATAAAAGTCGAAAAATTACTTATGAAAATAGAATTGAATCAACATTTCTTGACTTCAATTTTGTGTTACATAATAAATTGATAAAAATTCTATGTAAGGATAGATAATAACAATAATATGTTTCAATAACACTTTATAGAATTTGAGATACAAAAGCACAAGAAATCACAGGTTTCTTTTATTAATAACTAAAGTAGAATTTCTTTCCAGTTTATAGTTAATATTCATGTATGTGATAGTGCATTGAACATAGAAATTCTATGTAAATATTGTGAATTTGCAACTTGCACCAAATTGTAAAAAAAAATAATAAAAAAAAAAAGAAAACCAAACCTCTCACACGTTGACATTTTGTTAAGAAATTTGATTATACTTAATTGATATGTTCCACTTAACTTTTGCATTTATAGCAGAATAACGAAACAATTCGTTGTAGTTAATTAAACATAATTAAACATAAGAAAGTATGTAACACTTCTAATGGTTGACTTTACAAATAACTTGTCATACAATTGCTACCTTTCAATAGTCTCTCGTTAATAAAGTTCAATTTCTCTTTTAAAGTTCATGTCATATTCTAAGAGAAAAACTTTCACGAAAATTCTAGCAGTTCACTTCTTATACAATGAAAGATTCGTCAATAATTTTACTACTAGCTACTAATAGTTCATCACTTTATCTACCTTATATGCTGATAGGCGTGCAAGTTCTTGTTACATAAGTTTCAATTCACTAAAAAACAGCACTCGAACGAATCTTTAACTTAAAATGTCCCTTGCTTTATCCATGCTTTAAATGTAATGTGTTCAACAAAGTTTCACCTTTGATATTCCTCAATCCTTTTGTAAACATGAAATAATCAATAAGGAAAATTATAACTTACGAATTTCCAGACAATTATAATGGCATCTCTTATTTCCTTGATGATCCTGAAAATATTCCTTTAATCCAAAGTGATGTAACTACATTGCTTTTCAACGTTTCCTAGAATCACTTAAATCCTGTTAGGACTTACGTCTCCTAGCGACGGTAAATTCCTGTAAAACAAGCGTAATATTAGTATATATATTTGGATTCGTTATCATCCAAATTCCTTGAATCACTATATCATGAATATAACTCGGATTCCACATTGTGCTCAATAGTTCTTGATTGAAGTAATTCGCTTCTCGAGAGTCGATTTCTCCCTTGCTTCTTTCTTCCGTTAACACAATATAACGATCAACAGATCACAACCTCTTTCGTGGATGTTATTGTTGAGAAAAAAAAAGACTACATCATTCTTTAAGCGTATACAACCTCGATACAACACTTTTTCACTATATTAAATGTTAAAGAGCTACTGCTCTTGTGTCTCAAACATCAAGTCTTAACTCACTGTTTGAATTGTTACACAACATATTTCTTTCGTGGATTTTACTATTGTTTATAATTTTTATTCCAAATATCTTTCTATCGCTGTTTGAATGACAATCAGGGCCACGAAACTAATAAAAGTCAATCAGTATTTTTCCTCACGTTTCCTCAATTATCCAAAAGCTACGATAATAGTTCAAAACTATAAGATGATCTAATAGTATACGAACATCACAGCTTTACTATAGTTTATAAAACTGAACGTCAGGAGATAAATGGCAACTCTTTTTTAGAAACATGAATCTGAATGCCAAGATAGTACAGTCCAAAGGCCGGCTTCCCCTTACATTTCTCTTATCATGGCCTGCAATTAGATACTTCATCAATTCACTCAGATGGATTAAGCTTTAGCAAGTGACAGTTGAATATTTTTAGGTATCGTAATTACAGTTATATATTTTTAGAAGTCTTGGATTATTATTTAGCTCATAAATAAGAAGACTTTTAAAATCAAACATGCGACTTTCCCGTAGAGTTGTTAATCTTCAATTCGTTTATTTCAATGATAATTCCATATTTGTAGACGAATATTGGGAAAATGGGACAAGAAATATTACTGATATAAATAAATTTAAGACTAATAACTCTCCGAGTAAGTCGTATATTGGATTTGAAAATGCCTTCGAGAATGAAGAGTAAATTGACAATGGAGGTCACAGAGAAAGAGGGCTTAAAAAGGGACATTTATGACCTCCTTCGATGGCTCCTTCTAGCTCTATCCAAAAACGCCTACACGTTTACCTTCTTTGATCGACTTCACGAGGTGTAATGAAAAAACTGAATTGTCTACTGTCCATTAAAATTGAAAACAGCTAAATTTACTAGAGATTTGTCATTAAGTGATTAGCACATGTCACATCCACTACTGTTTGAACCTTGAACTGTGTTCCTAAAATTAACTTGAAAAAGCAAATCATACAGAAAAGCATTACGAGGAACTTATACTCTTTAATCTGATTGGCTAATATTTCTGTTTCTTTTTTAACCTGAGAATCTTCAGCTATTTCAAAAACGAAATCGTAGAATTAACTGTTTTGATGCGACATTTCATCTTACATCGCTAAGAGGCTTTAGAGTAAGACTTACAATGTGTTTCCGAATCGACCTCTATGTTGATCCTAAGAAAAACAAATAAAAATGTTGAAGAATTCGGAATAAACGAAGATAAGTTTCTCGTGATTCCTTAGTTGAACTCGTCAGTTTTTCGTGGATCGACCGACCTCTCAGCGAGAGATTGGCGGGTCAAGGAGACATTGCAAAGAAATTTCTGTTGTATTCGAGTACTTGTTAAAAAAAAAAAAAAATTGTCGCTATCTCGGTTGACTTAGGGCAATGTTCCGTTAAATTTATGGAACAAAATTTTTGGATGCTCTTTGTAAATTTAAAGAATGTGATTTTTTTAATAATCTTCTGAACTAATCAGAATTCGAATCTTCCATAACATTAGTGTGTCTAAACATATTAAATGAAACACGAAGCATAATAAAAAAATGTATTTAAGCAACTTCATTCCATATTACGATGTATAATCCATCTCCTCCTCATCTGATAATAAATAGAAGCGAAAAAATTCGGCGTTATTTGAAATACAAATTTTCGAAATAACAATCTTCGAACATAAAAATTACAAAGCATAGGCTACATTGAATCCTTCAACAAAACTTATGGATACTAACATCAATATGAACAGTCTAAAAAAAACAAAAATCACCAGTATTATTAACAGTTAATGAATGTCGTAATGTAAGGCATTGTTAACTGATACATCCGTGTTAAAACATTTTTAGCTGTAATCAATACTGATTCGTAAAATTTCCTTAAATATTGGTTCATAACATTCCCGTAAGTGATTGATCTTTCTACCAATAACTTATGGCCTGTCTTACTATAATGCAAAGCCGTTAAATATTGTTCATTTCTTTGCTTGATAGCTCTCGCGTGCTCCACCATACGAATTTTCACCCTTCTTTTTGTCTCCCCAATATATCTACAACTCTCATCCCCTTGTTCACATTCGATACCATAAACCACTCCAGCCATATTTAAAATCTTGGCATCATAATTTAATTCTTTACTTCCCTGATTCAATATATTTCTGTATATTCCTGAGTATTATTAGCCTTATGGGCAATTTTAATGTCCACACTAATCAGAATAGGAGCTAACTTACTTCGCAAACCTTCCTCGTACGGAATAGTTATAAGTTATATCTAATTGTATTCTTCTTATTTATTAACATTCTTACTAAAGTCGATCCAATCGGCTTAAGATCATCACTGTAGATACATGTCCCCTTTCTATCAAAGATTGGGAAATTTCTTGGAGAGGACATCTCCAGTCATCCTTTGAATTTTAGCCCATTTTCTAGCTGGCTTTGGCGCTATAGAGACTCATCCAGAATCAACATATCTTTCTTTATCCATTCACTGAAGAAAAGTGACGTCAGAAGTCAGTTGACAACATTTCCATCAATATTCGTATTGACAAAAGAAGAAGTAAGGTTTTATAGTCGTTATCCAACTCTTTCCAATTAACATTAAAGTGATCTGAAAGGTTA
>JAFIDM010122534.1:0-14748 GCA_023159025.1 Thereuonema tuberculata | reverse complement strand
TACAGCACTGTATAAATTTTATCATGGTTTTCTTAAATATTTAATCTAATTTTATTAATATTTGTGTTATAAAAAATATAACATACTCAAATCAAACTAGAAATTTTCTTATAGTTATTAAATATGAAACTATTAATATAACTTGCTCTTTGAATTTAATTCATCTGGACAATCTAGAATCATTCAAAAAAATTTAAATAAGGGAGCACGGGGCACAATGTAACAAAAAAGTTGAATTTTAGCGTATCTCCTTCGTGTATGTAACAAATGTAACATTCTTTTTTTAAAACATACTCATTGGATAAAGATAGAGATATCTATTGACATCATTATTTTCATTCAAACATAATCTTTCACGATAATTATAGATATACTGTATGTCAGACTGCAATCTGTTACACTTTACCCCATAAATAGGAATAACTGTAACACCGTGTAACTCATAATTGAAAGTAAAAATACTGCAATTAGAGTTAAGTATACGTACATACAGTTATTTTAGAATTGTTATTTAGAATTGTTATTTAGAATTGTTATTTAGAATTGAATGGACTGTTTCACTGTTTCAGAAAATTGTTTCACTGAATCAGAAATTTATTCTTAACTGTAGTTCTTACATTATTCTTCTAATTAATGGATATTTAGATTATCCATGTTAAAATGCTCAAATGAAGATATCGTTGGTCGCCAAATGTGCTAGCTGTCAAAGGGGGTTCGAACTAGCGATATTTTTTTTTTTTGGCTTCGTCTTTAAACCAAGGCTTGCTTCTGCTTCGGCTGCTACTATCACTCTTCTCTGCTATATTTTGGCTTCGTTTTGAAACACAGTCTTACTTCTGCTTCGGCTGCTATCCCTCTTCTTGGATTCGGCTTAAAACCGAATCTTACTTCGGCCTTTACCGCGAACGGAATCTCCTCTTCCGAGATTCTATGTGGCCGGCTGCCACAGACTAACTGCTCTCTTTTTCTTCACTGGAGTCCAACTTGCGGCTGGTTCCCACAGTCGACTAATTCTCTTCTTTTCTGCGAAGGTAGACCCACTTGCGGCTCGCTGCCACGGACGAACTACTGTCTTCTTCGCAAGAGACCAACTGGCGGCTAGCTGTCGCGAAAACGAATTGACTTCTCCAACCGACGGAGCTGTTAAAAAAACCGGCATCGCTTCCATTCCAACTAACCTACAGGATAAAGGAAGCATTGCCGGCGCAGTTCATTGCTGAGGGATACCATTGTGTGCCAATTATCATGCTGTTAATCTTTTCGTTTGGCCTGCAATTGGAGGTGTGATAATATCATTGTTATATTTGTCTCTGCTACAGATGTTATATCTGGCTCAACTGAAAACGTGAACTTGCTAATTTTCTGAAAGAGCTGATCTCAAAATCAATATTCTCAGCTTTCTGTTTTATAATTTTTCTGACATAAAACACTGGCTGTTTCCCTGAAAACTTGACTAGTACATAATCACCAACTTTCGATTCTCGAGTTTGTGCAATAGAATCATCCTCTCTTCAAGACAGTCTATACGAGGATCATTCGGAAAGTAAAGAATGTTTTGATTGGACGAGCCGCGCAGTTTCTCCACATAACTCCGCTGTCGAGTTATTGATCTTTCATACCCCTTGGGCCAGTCTGGCGCTAACAGCGAGCCGATATAGACGTGTTTTGTTTATTTCTACAACTTTTAAATGTGTGAAAAATTAACGATCCAGCCAAGTGTGAGGTTCGTAGTGTAATACGCTTTTTCAATGCAAAAGGAGTGCGACCTATCGAAATTTACAGACAAATAACGGAGGTTTATGGTAATGTTGATGAACGAAACTTCAGTTCGAAAAAAGTGCATTATGTTTAACGGCGAAAGGACGAATGTTCACGATGAACAACGCTCGGGCACACATGCACGATAATGCACGACCGCATTCTGCTGCATTGACGACGGACTTACTGCAACAGTTTCGATGGGAGCTTTTTGAACATCCATCCTACAGCCCGGACTTGACCCCAAGGGATTTCCATCTGTTTCCCAAACTGAAGGACTCTTTGGGCGGGAACCGGTATAGAAGTGACGACCAACTGAAAAAGGGTGGTTAAACAATTTGTCGGCAACTGACTATGCAGAAGGCATAGAAAAATTGGTGAAACGGTACGACAAGTGTTTAAATTTGTACGGCGATTATGTAGAAAAGTAGTTTAAGTATCAGGTGTGTTGTAAAAAAAGTTTTGTTTGGCTATAATAAAAAAATTCAAAATAAAAAAGAACGTTCTTTACTTTCCGAATGACCCTCGTATCATTGGAGGATATCAAAATAGGAGAATGAGCTTCGACGTCAGTCAGGTCCAATTCCTTTCTAAGCAATTTTTTGATGATTTCATTACTAACTTGGTTTTCTTAGCGTTTTGTTGTTGTTGTGCACGTTGTACGAAGCTTTCCTTTAAAGGTATGTGTTCTCCTTTTGATTTTTTGACATGTTTTTTTACTTTCTGTATTCGGATTTCTACGAAACATTTAATTTTTTTTATTTTATTTATTTATTGTTTGTATATCATATCGGCTTAAAACCAGTTTCCTAAATTTTGTACTATTTTAGCATAAACTTCCTCAAACGTTTTTTAATCTGTTTATGCCCGAGTGCACCAAACTTCAGTTAACTTTGATGACTGCAGTTTGGACGGAGCTAAAATTAGTGCGGGGTGCTGCTCCAGAAAAATTTTAGCCTTTGTTTTAAAATTGTGTGAAAGGAAACATGTATAAAAAGAAAATTTATTCAGAACATGATAAATTTCTTTTTATACATGTTTGTTTCCTTTCACAAAATTTTAAAACAAAGGCTAAAATTTTTCTGGAGCACCCCCCCCCACTAATTTTAGCTCCGCCCAAACTGCAGTCATCAAAGTTAACTAAAGTTTGGTGCACTAGGGCATTAGTCTTGTTTTCGCACTTCACGTTATCCGTCTTGTTGCGCCCGTAATGTTGTTATTTGCTAGCGTCAGGACACGGCGTTCGCGGCATTTCCCACAGTCTATATCTCATTAGACGCAGTCAATATCTCATATGCAATTACTGCATATACGAACTTATAAATACAACTCCCGGCAGGAGTACTAAAGAGAGAGAGTGTAAGAGAATCTCAACCATGTTCGCGATGTGAGTAGTAGCTTCCCGCAACCCTGCCGGGGCTCCCCCATAACCCCATGCGGGGAGGTGAAGGCGTGTCCCTGCTGCGGACGAATGCTCGGGATACTTCAGCATAATACAATTCAAGAAGAAAGCCTGAGAAGAGTACGTGCCGTGATGTTTCGCGCTAAAAGTTCGCCTCTACCGGGAAGAAGGGATGGCAGCCAGCGCTCTGATCTCAACGACAGCGCAGTCAACCTAGTTTCGGCGACTCTGTGGTGTCTCCTCACATCGCGTCTTCCGTGCACGTTAACATAACATAACATAAAATGGGAGGTACTATAAAGTCCCTAACACTGCGGCCTCAAAAGGCCTATTGTGTATCCCAATGTCCTTAATTCTGCATAAGCCCTAGGATTTTACCAATCTGTAGTGTTTTATGCAGGGGTATTGTCACATAGTTTGAGGGATTGGGAAAACCAATACCTATCAACTTGTGTCTAGTGCTCGCAAGCGCTTCACACTCACATAGTATGTGTGCTGCTGTTTCATCAGCTTTTCCACATCGTCTGCAAGTAGGATTTGAAACTATTTTTATATTAAAAAGGTGTTTCATTAAGTGACAATGACCTGTAAAGAGTTCTGTCAAGATTCTAGTCTGGTTCTTATTTAAGCTAATAAGTTCCCTGGCTCTTTTCCTTAAAGGTTCTTTAATAAAGAGCTTTGAGTGGTTCTGCCCTGGAAGATTACTCCAATAGGTCTTTTGCTGTCTCCTTGCCCAGTCCCTAATTGCAGTTTTAGTGGTTTCAATAGAGATCCCACATACTGGTTCAGGTCCAATGAACGAGGTTTCAGCTCCTTTTTTGCTAGCTTGTCTGCTAGCTCATTACCTTCAATCCCTTTGTGTCCTGGCACCCATATTAGGTTTACCCAATTATGTTCAGCAAGACTATTAAGGGTTTGTTTACATTCCCATACTAGTTTAGAGTTGGTGTTGGGAGAGTTCAGGGCTTTAAGAGCTGCCTGACTATCTGTAAATATATAGATATTTCTATTTCTATTTGTATTTTTGTATATTTACGTCTTATATTTTCATAGGCACATTGTAAAATGGCATATGTTTCCGCTTGGAATACTGTTGAGTAGATCCCTAGGCTTAGGCTAATGTCCATCCTTGGTTTCATTCCTCGGATTCCAGCTCCGGTTTTCCCATTATGTTTAGAACCATCTGTAAACCAGAATATTCCATTGACATTAGTGGGTTTGTTATCAATATTCCATTCATCTTGGCAAGGAATGATAATGCGGTAAAGTTTTGTAAAAGATATTCTAGGTATCATTTTATCAGAATTCATTTGTAAAGATGGTTCTTTAGAAATGTCCCTAGTTAAGACTGCGTGTCCCACATTACAATAATGGGGTTTCCACAGATTATTAATTTTAAGTCTATGTATGGTCGCTCTTGCCTCTGCTTCAAGTGCCAAGTGAAGAGGGGGTAGATCAAGAAGGACCTCCATACTGGCAGTAGGGGTTGTTCTCATAGCCCCAGTAATGCCCATACATGCTAGTCTTAGTAAGGTGTTCAGTTTGTTCCTGGTTGTAATCAGTTTACTTTTAGTCCACCAAACTATGGCTGCATATAATATAATGGGTTTAATAACCATTGTGTAAATCCAATAGATTACACTAGGTTTTAATCCCCACGTTTTTCCAATAGCATTTCTACATGACCAGAAGGCCATATATGCTTTGTTGATAGTTTTATTTATATGGGAATTCCAGTTTAGTTTTGAATCTAGGATAATGCCCAGATATTTAACTTCCTTGGATAGTTTAATGTTCTTGTTATATAGAATAGGTTCTGTAAGACCTTCTAAATTCCTTTTCTTTGTGAAAGGGACAAGAACCGTTTTATTGGGATTTACTGATAATTTAATATCATCACACCAATTTTCTACAGTACTTAGTGCATTTTGCATAAGACCTGAAATCACGTTAGGAAATTTACCCCTTACGATGATCACAATGTCGTCCGCAAATCCCTGAGTATAAAAACCTTTCTTTATTAGTCCCTCAATAAGCTCGTCAACCACCAGGCTCCACAGGAGAGGTGAAAGAACCCCTCCCTGCGGACATCCCCTGGTCACCGAAACTCTTAAGGTATCTTCATAAATGGAAGTATGAATAGTTCTGTTTTTCAACATAGCATTTATCCAACCACACGTGGTCGGGTCAATACCATGTTTTTGTGCTGCCCTATCTATAGAAAGGAAGGATGTATTATGAAATGCTCCTTCAATGTCAAGAAAAGCTGCAAGAGCTATTTCTTTATTTTCAAGTGTGGTTTCAACAATAGAGACAAGGCTATGAAGAGCCGCCTCAGTTGATTTCCCAACTTAATAGGCATATTGGTTTGGGTGTATTGGATAGGTACTAAGTACACCCTCCCTAATATATTTATCAATTAGCTTTTCCATAGTTTTCAGAAGAAAGGATGTTAAGCTAATTGGTCTGAAAGCTTTGGCATCGACATAAGAAGATCGACCCGGCTTAGGAATAAACACAACCTTGACTGGTCTCCATTGAGATGGAATATACCCCAGTGCTAGGCTTGCTCTAAAAATATTACAAAGAGGTGTAGCAAGAAAGCTTATTCCTTTTTGTATAAGGGCTGGAAAGATCTGATCTAATCCAGCTGATTTATAAGGTTTGAAAGTAGATACTGCCCATTCTACCTTTGATCGATTAATGGCCAGTCGTGCAGTCCGCCAATTTTCCTTGGGTGCTCTGAAATGAGACCCCAAGTTTAAATTTAGCGAGTTTGCGTTTCCGTCCCGATCGATCTCGATAGAATCTGGGAAATGTACACTGGTTAGAACCTTAAGTGTTTCTTCCCCATTGGTAGTATAACTTCCATCTTTTTGTAACAAAGTCCCTAATCTAAGATTGGGTTCCTTTGTTAAAATTTTATAGAGTCTAGAATTGTTAGGAACATCAGAGATTTCCTCACAGTACTTCCTCCATGATTTACGTTTAGCTTTTCTCAAAGCTCTATTATATTCAGTGAGTGATTGTTTATAAACATCCCATTCACCGTTTCTCTTAGCTGTATTAAACAGCCTTCTAGTGCGTGTTCTGATATTTGTCAGCTCTTGATCCCACCAAGAAACTCGTCTAGGTAGTCTGAGCTTTATCTCAGGACAGTTCGCATTATATGAAGAGATAATAGAATGTTGTATATAATCAACAGTTATCTCTATATCTTCAACAGATTTAATCCGTTGTGGGCAAAACCTAATACTATTTTTAAGGTCATCTTTATAAGATTCCCAGTTAGTATTTTTAGGATTTCTGTAGAGATTAGTTATAGAATAACTTGATTCTAAGATAAAGCTAATATATTTATGATCTGAAAACGTCATCTCATTAGATACATGCCAATTTTCCACTTTGGTACTAATAAAAGGAGTACCTAGGGTAATGTCGATAACTTCCTCTCTAATTTTATTAAAAAACGTAAGAGTGTTACCATTATTAAGAATTTGTAAATCTGAAGTGATTATAAATTCTATTAGTTTTTCACCTCTGATATTAATGTCTTTACTCCCCCATATAATGTGGTGTGCGTTGGCATCAATGCCAGTGATGAGTTCTTTCTTTTTATCCTTCACCATGTTAACAAGTTTAACAAACTCCTCAGCAGGTGGAGGTTCAGGTGAATCATAAGGAAAGTATGCAGAGGTAATTATAACATCCCTCTGTTTTTCCTTATCGTTAAACTTAACTTTAATTGCTACCAAATCAGTGGTGCAATATTCAGTTAGAGTAAAATACTTAATATTCTTTTTAATAAATATACAAGTACGTGGTTTATTGTTGGAACATGCAATGATAGTTCCCCCAATATTTCCTAATCCTCTAACCTTATCCTTGTAACACCAAGGTTCCTGGATCAGGACGATGTCTACAGCTTCTTCTAAGATGAATTTGCAAAGTGTAGCAGTTGCTGCCTTGCTGTGCTGTATATTTACTTGAATAATCTTCATAGTTTAAAAATACGCTTGAGTTTCAATACCGTTCGAGTTCCTCTGAGGGTCATCGCCCGTGGGGTTTTTTCCTTTTATAATTTTCAAGATTTTTTATTTAATTGGGGAAAAAAGCAGTCGCCAGGCACATATCCCCATATTTGCCTGGAAGGCACTGCTTTAGGCAGTTTAAATACTGTGGGTGTTGCCAGGCAACCCACAGGGATCGTTCATGACACTATTTTACCCCGTAGTGCCATTCATCCATCGGCACGATACCTTACACCTTAGATTCGGAGACCAGAGCCTCGTTAGCCATCTATAGTAATCTATCTAGAACTATCACTAGTCTATCTAGAGCCTATGATGTTGCCCGCCCCTCACGACGAGGACGTGAGGTTGACGTTTTGAGTGGCTTCCGTGCACGTTACTTCGGAGTTTGGCTTACCTGCAATACATTAACCTACGAGCATGGTACGTAAATCTCAGCATCAGAGTATAGTGCGACGGATTGCAGAAACATTTGTAGACTACGCGTGTGTGTCGACGAGTGCATCAAACTGCAAGTGGTTTTCTTCGATTTCTTCCTAAATTGAACTACACCAGAGAAACTAGTGCTAGTGTGATTTCAAAATTACTAAAATTAATCTGCGAGTTTAACTGTTATCCAGTTTTGTTCTCTTGATTCCGAAAGTTTTGCAACTAATTCTGAAATTTAGTAAATACTGATGAGATCTATTGTAATATGCACTGATCATATTTGAAATGAATATTATACCGAATGTTCAAGAAATAGCGTGAGGTGTTTGAAGCGCCATAAGTTGATAAATATTAGGAGGAGGAGGTAGGACTGATTATAAACTTATTAATTCGAAGGGAATGTTCTCGTTACTATTGGAGTAAGCACACAGAAGCTGTTTAGAAAATATAGATGTAGGTAATAGATTAGATCAATTTCTATTGAGGAGACCTGAAATCAATGAATTAGAAGTCATTTGTGTACGTGCCGTAAGTGGAGAAAGCGATAGGCCTACAACATCTATTGTGAGTTCTCGAATTTTTATTGAACTCACAAATTTGAGAAGAATTTTGCAGAAGGATTTCATAGAATCGAAGGTCCTTACGCTCAATTAAACTGAAAAAAAGGAGCAAACCTTTTGCAGTGTCTAGTCCTAGAAGAATTCCTTTACCAATTGTTAAAGAAGCAAAAGAATCAATAGAACAGAGGGTTAAGAATAAAGTTAACATTTCTGATAATGAGTCAACAGAATATTGTGCTCCAATTGTGGTTGTGCTTAAGCCAAATGGAAAGGTAACGAATTTGAATAGATTACACAGGACTGAATAAAAATGTCATCAGTGAATATTATCCGATTCCACCGATGTAATTTATGTTGGGAAAATTATCAGGAGCTAAACTTGTGTTCAAAACTGGATGCTTCTGATAATTTTAAATCAAATCGAACTAGACAAACAATCTTCTTTCTATAATAATGTAATCTACAATTTACAATATATAATAATGCCTTTTGGGAGGTTTCGTCCATTACGATTTCCAATGTGTATAGCAGTAAACCAGAACATTTTACCCGCAGAATGACAGTAATTCAAGATCTCAAAGGAGCTTTATGCAAAATAGATGCTATTTCGATTTAAAAAAACAAAAACTGAAAATGCACAAGACTGAAGAAAATGCACCATAAGTTATCACGGACAGAAAACAACTGTTTCTGTCTTATTAGGCCTCCTCACCCACTTTTACCCTCAATGATAAGTCCCGAATATTTCTATTGATATCTATGTTTTTTTCTTTGCTCACATTAAAACCCTTTGAGCCTTAAGATGTCAGAACAGAATCATTTAGGCCTATTTATTGTTTATTTTTTTTGGTTGAAGTGCCGCTTGCGGTTGCAACGACAGGATACTTAACTGTTGCTCGCATTTTGGGCTTATCAAGGAGTATAAAACTGGCTGTGGACGCCTAATAAAAAACAGAAACGACCGTCCCAGTTTCCCTCCATCAAAGTTTATGGTGCAATGCCTTTAATCTTGTGCATTTTCGGTTTTTGGTTTTTAAATTATTAATATGCATGTTCAATTTTATTTCCGTAGCTAATATTTTGATCCGTGCAGAAGATATGGAAAAACAAGGATGAGAGGTTGAGAATTGTACGGAAGAATAACCTAACTTAACGGAAAAGCCCAAGTCTATCTTCAACAGATTAATGGAGGTGTCATCTTATTAACCTTTAATCCAGCAGAGAATACTTGTTGCAACTAGCTATTAAAACTTTCATGTGAAACTAAAGTGTGCAAAATAAACAAACTAAGATAGATCTTTAAAACAAATAGATATATATTCTGTTCAAAGGTACATTTACAAATATATCCAGATCCAAATTCACTTGTATGAGTTTACGACTTTTAAATCACAGCTTTCTGAATTATCCCGTTATAAACCTTGATAACTCTCTATCTGGATCATATAACGAAAAGTCTCTTTACTTAATCTTTAATTACTGTTGTTTTAAAGTCTTGTATCTCTAACACGTTACACTTCTTAGTTGTATCTGCTAAACTCTTATTCGTGGAAGAACTTGTGATGGTAATTGTATTCATGTCTTTTGGACCGTCCGTGTTTACTTACAAATGCTGACGTTGTATTATCTTCAGACTAATCTTTCAATATCCAGTTACTTATTTGGATGAACGAGTTTGTCTTCGGATTCTTCAACCCTCGGGTCCTTTGGAACGTTGAATCGCATGTCGGATTATCTCTTAAATCCTTTTCGCCGAATCAAACTTTATATCTGCACTCCTATACATATCGGGCGTGATCATTTATTACTTTTGGCAGGAACTAGAAATGTTAACTTAAAGCAATTCCTAGTATATTTTAACGAAAATACTTATGAATATATCTTTGTTTACTCATCGAATCTCCATTCTCTTCCGTCGTCATTGGAATCCATTCATCACAACAATACAACTCGAGTTCACTGTTACAACAATCATCACAGCTTCGCGTTAAGCACATCATCTTTTTTTTACACAACGATTGTTGCGGTGTTCACTTCTCTTTTATCTTTGGATTATTTCGGATTGCATTAACTGGCTTTAGAATTGTACTTCGTTTGAATTTAGTCCAGAAATAGTTTACGTAAGTATTTCCTACTTCAAACTTACAAGAATTTTAAATGGTCTAAGCAGGGCAGGAGTGATAATAATGCTGAAAACTGATTAAGCGGTTTGAAAGAATAATTCTACTTTGGGCATAATATATCTGCTGAAGGAATGTGTTCAGATAAAACTAAGGTAGCCGCTATCCAAACACTGAAGGCTCCAACCAATAAGACCGAATTAAAGACTGTAATTGGCGTGTTTAATTGCAATAGTCATTTTATTCCGAATATGGCGAAGCGTCTAAATGATCTCCAAAGACAAAAAGTGGAATGGACATGTCAGTATCCTAAACAAGGTAAATGATAAACTTAAAAACGTCCTAACATCAGCAATTCTAGCTATGTATGATGTCAACAAAGAATCTACAATAACAAATAGTGCACAATCGTATGGATTCGGCGGAGTTTCTTAATAAACGATTGCTTATGAATCGCGTACATTAACGGCTACAGAACAACTGTATGCTCAGATACAAAAAGAGGATTTAGCTCTTTCCTGGGCATGTGAGATATTCCATGACTACATTGCTGGAAAAATTATTCATTTATAGACCGATTACAAGTCCTTTGTTCCTTTGTTTAAGAGTAAACATTTAGATGATTTAACTCCTTGATTAGAACGTATTCGTCTAGGGTTGATGATATATCATTATACAATACGTCATGTAGCGTGGAAAAATATTGATTCGGCTAATGTATTACCTAGAAAGTCAATGGAAAGAAGAATCTACTTTAGAAAAGGAATTAACAATGTATGTTTGTAATATAATTAGAAATAACCCGGCATCTAACTATCGATTATCTGAGATTTGGACAAAACAAAAAAAAGATCCAATTTGCGAAAAGTTGTTAAATATATTAAGGATGGATGACCATTGGAGAAAGTAACTAAATTGTGTTTACTCAATAAGGAGTGGTGTATTGTAGTTGTTGACAATTATGCACGATACTTTAATTTCCTCGTCTAGAAACTTTTTACACAGAATCCATATTTGAACATCTAAAATCTGTATTTGCCAGACGTAGTATTCCAAAGGAAGTAGTTTGTGACAACGGACCACAATTTAATAGAGATTGCATTTGGCGTACCAGTTTTCAAAGACATTAAAAATTAAGAGAATTATAATTGGCAGGAATGTTGATGTGCAAAAGTTTCTTTGATATCAGTTAAATTTATGTGGAAAACATTTCTGCTTTTTTGTTTTCAGTTCTGCAGTGCAAATGTTCTTTTAGCAGGGTTTAAATGGAGTAGGGGACTTGAAAATGTCTGCAAAATTTTCGCTACAGCAGCAATATCTCGCATTATTAACATTCTGTCTTGATATTTTTTATTTGACCAGACAAATTCATGTATCTCAAAAATAGAAAAATTGACCGAATCTTCAAATTTGAGTTTTTAGCTAGGTAGAAGAAAAAAATAAAACAGAAGATCAAGGTAGTACATTAATGAAAACCAGAAAATAATCATTTCATCCAGGATTCACAATAGCATATCAAGAAAAATAAGAGTACAGTCAGTGAAAACCAAATGCCAATTCAATTAAAGCGCTAGAGGACCGCTATTGTCTGTATGTCACACTCTTTAGCGGCCGAACGGTTAGAAATATTCGAATGAAACCTTCACCATTGTGTTCAGCATCAAAAAGTAGGTGACCACGTATAAAGAAGACGTCTATGACCAGTCCCTGATCCCTCCCCGAAGGCGTTGTCTTTTAAAAACGCCATTAAAAGATAGAAAAAGCTGGGGGGGGGGATGAGGGGAGTGATCCTAGAGGTCTGATTTTTTACACGTGGTCACCTACTTTTTGATGCTTTACTTAAACATAAGTTTCTACAGCATTTTCTGAAAATTATTGTGAAAAAGCGAAAGTAAGAGAAAGAAAAAAAAATACTACAACATACAAGCAACATTTTTAATTTTTCAATACGATTCAAAATCATTTATAGGCTTTTATTGAATTTTTTTTTTTTTTTTTTTTTTTTTTGTCTATCGGATCGTCAAGAGTCGGACACGACTGAATGGATAACAACAACAAAATTATATTTTACCTTTATTTGACTGTAGAAAACATTGAGATGAAATCCTAAACGTCTAGTTATTCCTGTGTTTTCATTCAAGTAAATAAAATCTGGATGGCTTCTTAAGGATTGATACTGTAAAATGAATGCAAAGAAGAACACAAATCACTTCTATTCAATTAATTTACCAAAAAAAATTAACATTTGTTTTGTTTTTTATCGTATAGCTACATGTCAGTTCAGTTCAGTTAGCGAAATATTCTATCAACGGCTTCTGAAAATTAAAGTTATGATTTTTTAACTAGAATATAAAACTAAACAAATGCACTTTAGGCTATCTTTAAGGGTAAAATCTAACCGAAGAAGTCTAATAAAGCTAAAACAGCTGCCCAAAATTCCCGACATTTTATTTTTTTTAAAAAGTTTTATAACAGTTTTTTTTTTTTTCTTAAATATTATTTCTGCTTCATGTTATTTATAATTCTTAAGATATTGAAGTTAATCTTTTTTGTTTGTACATAACTAGAGGATAATGTTTTTGTTTTATTACTTTGTCTAATGGAATAATTTTGATTGCTGTTATTTTTTATTTTCAACATTTCGTAATAATTTTGTATATTTATGTTATATCTCATTTTTTCAGATAGAAATGAATATTCAAGAGAAAAACAATTGTGATCTTCCTGTTCATTTCATTTTTTGTTTGCTATGAATTTTACGAATAACATTCCAAACAATGTTAACTATTTAACGTTTTAAATATTTACAGAAATGAAATTAAATTTCAACTGTCGGATTTACTAATTTTTCTTTTGGGAGCATTACATTCCCCTTCTTGCTCTCAATTTTAGTTCCTAAGTTTAGTGAAAGGATTGTCAGCCTGTTTCCAAGAAGAACCTTTATTTTCAGAATTTCAATATAATTTACTAAAAGTCACGTAATAATAAAGGATCTACAAGTGCCTCACATTTTATTTTTGAACCAATCAACATTAAAGGAACCAAATTACCAAAAAAACAAAAAACAAAAACCAGATGGTTATTAATGTGATCCCAAATCAGCACTCATTAACTCTCTCGTTATTCTGGAAATTTAAGTGGGGGGAATTTTACCATTATAAGAACATGATTTAAAGTACAGAAAACATTAATTAATGAAAACCAACGTCTTCACATAAATAAACAAATTAACGCCTTTGAGTTTGTCAACAGAGGGTATCGGGAGCGGCCATTTCGTCCTTTTTAGGGACTCAGCAGCCTCAGAATTCATTGTTGGGAACGAGGGTGATTTCCATTTATATTCCACTCCTTTGTGGGTTCACTAATAACTAAATTAAGAAATAGTGCTAATTTGAATACCACCTTTCAATGAAACAGAAGCTAACATGAAAAAAGTGAGACAATGAGATGAAAAAGACAGAAATGGTTATGTGAATTTCTTAATTTAGAGTTGATTGATAATTATTTAAAAGCCTTACCCAAGTAAAGTATTCCAATGGCTTTAAATTCAGATGACTTCCATCTAGAACATAACTTGCAGAAGAGACGTATCCATGTATTTTCATTCTGTCTGGAAATACAAAAAAAAAAACAAGGGAATTTGGGACTCATTTATTTTGCTTGAATATATACTATCAATTAGTAAATGTATTTTCATTCTATCTGAAAATGATGTAATTAGTTGAAAAGAATTATGCAGTCATAATATTATTTTTTCTAAATGAAGGAATTCTGTCAAAAACAATGTTTTCGTATTGATGGGAAGTCGGAAACCTTTACGGATTGGTAGGTTAAACTGCACTGTGATTGGCTGACCCGGGAGGGCAAGACTTCTCTTCCAATGACCGACCGAAGAGAGAGCTCCGAGCTGTCGACCTGTGCGCTCAGAATCCTACACTTCAGAGTTTTTATTTCTCTGACCTGTTTTAGGGGTCCACCAACCCTATAGATACAGTGTAAATAAATTATAAATAAATAAGAGTACATTATGCTGAAACATGGACGTTAGTCTCTCTATTTTTCAACCACACATCATTGGTGTCGAAGACCTACCGAACCAGGGACCAATCATGCTGATCCCCGCCGATAACCCTTACCCTCACCGCCCACTAGATGACCAGGTCCAAGCTGTTGACGCTGCCCAAACACCAGCAACAGAACTTCCCCCACCTTACGATACCGTGAATCCACCCCGTTCTCTAGTGCATCAACTTACCACCTTGCTTGGCGCCGGGACTTCAAACGTATAACCCCATTCAATGGATGGGCAGACGACAACAAATTGACGTACCTACCCTTCGCCCTAACGGACACCGCCCGCCGCAGGTTCGATAATGAAGGGGAATACTATCTCCAGCTGGGACTACTTTATGACGAAAATCAGCAACACACCCGTCACACCCCGTCAC
>JAFIDM010122533.1:1531-14752 GCA_023159025.1 Thereuonema tuberculata | reverse complement strand
CTATTACCTGGTCGTCACGAGTACCGGATCTCAATCGATGTGATTTCTGATTGTGGGACCATTTAAAGAATACGTGGAATTGTTGCAAATTTGCCAGAGTAAATGGAAACTACTGCGCTACATGTGTGAAGCATCACGGGGGATTAGTTACTGTCAGCCGCTGAACACAGTTCATCGTTTGCAAATTTTACAACATCACGATGGGGAACACATCGAACAATATTCGTTACATTGCAAAATAGTTTTTGCAGCAGGCATGTGCCATATGGAACGAATAAAATATTTTTGATAGCATTTTTATTTCATTTTTTATTTTCTATTTTCTTTTTTCTTTTTTTTTTGTGTACTTACCGAAGCTTTTATATTTTTTGTTTGAATAATATTGACTGCCATATAAATGACTTTCAATATTTTTTATCATTTTCTCTCAAACTCGATTTGTGCATCAGTTGGACTCTACACTGTTGTGGTTCTTTCTTTTACTCATTACCGTTAGTACAATCGACTCTGCCTTATTACTGATTGGTTGGTTTCTTCTTTTAGGCACATAATTCTTATTTTCAAGTAATGTTTGAGAAAGGATTCCACAAGGTAGCTGAAACTTGTCCTGTGATGCCACTTAATGTTTTTACGTTTTATTTTGTTTTGGTCTTTTATTAAAACTTTGTACAACGTGCACACCTTTATTAAACCAAATGATTTGATTATCGTTAAATAATTAGTTGTGATGTTACACTAATATCTGAATTGTATTCAAATTTGAAAATCAGGCATGGAGCTGGGTGAATCATTATTTACTGATCAGTAAAAAAGAAAAAAAAAGTGAACTTCAAAATGGAAAAAAAAACACATCTACTTTTGTAAATATGTTATTGTTTATGTCATTTTCACTTTATTTTCAAATACCCTCAATCTATCAAGCATACAGTATTTCCGTTTATTTGGAATGCATCTCAAGTGATATTCAAATTCTCGTGACTGATAACTTTTCCATAGCCACAAAGACTCTGATCCGAAACCTGTGGTTTCAAAAAACATCGTTTTATTACAAATAATGAAAGAAATATCTGTTGTGTAAGCATTGTCAGCAATATTAGCCTTGTGCCTAACAATTTCGTAATTGTAGAGATAAGGTCATGGAATGACATCGTCACATGTTTCGGGAATCACGCCAGCGTAAAGACCAATAGTATTTAGTAAGTTCGAAATTGGGATACAACATAATCCTCATGTGGCAACCAACTAATCCCAGTTAAAAGTGTTTGCTTTCGAGTCTATAATCGCTGTTACTTGTTCCTTTTCAATCTCTTCATCAATCTTAGGAGTGGACCAAATATATTCATAAACAAGTTTGCCGTTGGTGAATGTCTTTATTGCCATTGTCTGTTTCACAATACTTGTCATCATTAACCACTACCTAACGAAAACTTTACTTTCCTTTTTTCCTCGGAGATCTCAGATAATTTTTCTATTGTGCTTTCAAACTGCAAAAACTGTCGAATGTCCATCGGACTTCAACTTGGTCCCGTTGGTCACAAAACGCCGGGAGCCTTACGTCACGTGACCTTAAGGACCACTAAGGCCTGTGGGACACTTTAACTTCTAACTATCATTTTATACAGCCCAACCACGGATATTACACCTCCACTTGGCTTAGTGTCAAAAAATTGCGATTTGGGTTGTAATGGTCGATTTGTGAAGCGATTAATGGACCACAATACTTTTTCATTTTTATTATAAGTAAAATGTTCAACTGTTAAGCAAAATAGTTACAATTTTAAAAACTCTAATGTTCACAAAATAACACTAACTTTCCGATGTTTATTAATAAACAAACAAGACGGATCAACCTTCCTGTGAGACGGATTGATTTCCCTATTTTGGAAATGGATTCGCCTTCTTCTGACATAGGAAAGACAAAATTTGACATCTGATATCATTAGTCTGGACATTGAGCTTTGGCTGTTTTACTCAAGTTTTTTTCAAAAATATATAAAGACTTGATTGATTTACTAAAACATCAAAATTGAACTGGTTAGTTGAAACTTGGAATACTGTCAAATGAATTCGTAAAATCACAAAAATCATTTTCGAAACCCATATTTTATCATCAAATGTCGTTTAATTTTTTAATCGTAATCAAAAGATGATACATGCAACGATATTATTTGGAATTTACGCAAAGTTACTGAAAGGCAATCTGGAAAGATACGTAGTCAGGCAACGATGATTATTTAAAATTATGCAATGTTCCGACTTTTGAGTTAAGGCTATGTGATATAATGATTGAGCAAAGCCAAACAAATCACAATGCAGAGATTAAAGAATCATCTGAATGAGTGGTATACTGGTATTTCACTATCTTTATCACTTATACCAGAAAATTTCTGAAATTGATGAACCTGTCTGAAGCCATTACTGATGAGATATCACGTGATCTGTCATATCTAGAAACATTTCTCTATATACATAAATTATTAGAGTAGATAATGTGTAAAAGATGAGTATAAACTTCTATTTGTTTATTAGACATAATTCATAAAACACATAATTCTTCCAAAACCTTCTTCCTTTAATAACAACACGGGAACTATCATGAGATAATTCTTATGAGCAGTCCAAGAGATGGTGTAACTGAAAACTTAGTATCATCTCCGGAATCTAAGATACTGTTATTAGTTTTCCAGTTAAAAATTTAATAGGCTTTGTTAAAATCAAACGAATCAACATTCACTAAAATGAAATGAAAAAGAATAAAAATTTATAAAATCTAAACGGAATGTAAATTTAATAGAAATGCGACAACAATGCTTGAAAAATCTTATCCAAGTGAAATACTTTTAATACATTAAATATTCATTTTAAATATTTATTTAAAACTTATTTCTTAAGTGTAATCTGCACTGAACCAGTCACAGCGGAATCTTTATCAAAAGCATCTTCGTTGAAAATATCTTAGAAAGATATTTCAACAAAAACCTTATCTCCTCATTCCAACTTTAATTTTTTAATAAATATTAAATACTAATCCCTCCGCTTGAGAAATCCAACGGATCAGATATCTACGATCAGATGGGTAATTCTAAAAATCATCTGAGCAAATGGCTCAAAAGAATGGCGAAAGTTGTACTTAAGGCAATAATTGAGATATCGATTTCCTCGTATCCTTAGCAAAAGTTGAAATCATTTTAAAATGAGGCATACTCGAGTGTATGAATATCTTTTCGTTTCCGATCCTATGAAAGTAGATCAATATTTTGTAGAAACATCATATTGGAGAACATTTACTTAAAGGTCAATTGATTAAAATACCGCTTGGTTTCATCGTAGGTACTTGGACAGCCCGCCCAAAGTCTGTGCATCATCTGAATGTTGATCTTCCCTTCGTTGCCTGAAAACGAACTATTTTCAAAGCTGTGGCCTGAAAATTACTTCAGAATTATATGAATTTTTTGTCTGAAATATGATATAATAAAAAAATGCTATGTAAGTATGTACTGTCGAAGTGCTTTGAATTTATTATTGCTAGCAAGATACGCGCATATACTATCATTGAACAGACAAATAAAATGAGTGAAGTCAATCGGAATATTGTCATGGTTTATTTTTATTATTTTGATTTATATTTACACTCCTTGTTTACTGATATCATAAATCATTACTATAAGAGCAATCAATATTTATTTTATTCTTAATCCAATTATTTTTAATTTTTATACATCAAATGTGGCTATTTTTTTAACAACAATATTTAAAAATTCCACTATGAACATAATGGTATTTGTATTTATGAACATGTATTTGATGTATTAAATTATTAATAATATATTTTGGTATTTTGAATAATTAAAATTTGATGATATTCTTTTGTTTTCACAATTGATATTCATTAGAGTTAGCATAGCTTTGTAAAAAAAAACCAATTGCCTTTGTTGATATTTCATGTCTTTAAACAGTGTAATGTTCATTGTCCCATTCTTTTTACGTTATTTTATTCGAATCATTGTATTCTGGTTCGATAAAGAGAATATGTACGCTTCTGGTAAATTTGCTGCTTTCAGTATTTAAATAAATATAATAAAATACTTTTGTGATAATTAAAATTGCCAACCATTGAGACACTTATTTACAGTTAAAAGTTAAAATATTAAAACCCAATAATAAAACGACGTTTCGAAATCTCAGACCTACAGATTTCTTTTTCAAGCTGTTCCCCCCTCCCTACCTTAAAAAACAATCCTCCCTGGAGCAGGGTTCGTCATCAAATGAAAATAACATATTGAGGTCACTAAAAGCCACTGTGTCCCTCTGGTGTCGAAGGATGTAATCATTAAACAGGAAGACGTTGTCTGCTAATAATTTCAAAGCAGCGTTTTTGGTTGTCATTAGTTTATTTATTTATTTATTTATTTATTTATTTATTTATTTATTTATTTATTATTTATTTTAATTTTTTTTTCCCAATTAGAGGCCGTATTCTAAGACATTTTTTGTGGACAGATCTTTATTATAACTTTGGAGGATCTTGATCATGCCCGATTCAAAAAATTCGCGTAAGTATTTATCTGTTCGGATGCCATATACAATAGGTTTACTAATATCCAAAGTATGCTTGTATGTATGGCAATGAACCGCCGTTTTGTACACCATGTTTCCCTTTTTTGCAGCGTCATCATGCTCATTAACACGGGTTTCCAATTTTCTTTTTGATTGACCAATATATAGACAACTGCTATTACATGAATTGTTCTCCTGACAGCGAATTCCATAAATGGTCCCACATTTTTTTAAATTACGATCATATTTCTCAGTACGTTTTTTCCGATTAAGTACGGCCCCGATAGTGTTTTTAGGCTTACATGCCAGTCCTATCCCTACTTGTTTTAGTGTTGGTTTTAATTTTTTTAACAATGTCTCATCGTATGTAACGGAAACGTATTTGGTTACCTTACAAGTCTTGTTTTTTTTGGTAACAATGTTAATTGGTTTATCGTATGAGTCCGTATGCTGTTTATTCTTGAAACGTCTGGACTTTAAAAAACTTTCAATATATCTATTCAAATTCGTGTAAGGAAAACCATTTTTTAGAAAAATACTCTTAATCATATTGATTTCCTTTTCCAGGAGCATATCGTTAGAGCAAACACTAATAGCTCTGTCGAGGGCCATATGTACGGAATTTCTTTTGTAAGATTCCGGGACCGAACTATTAAAATTAATTGTGATCAGGGCATCGGTACTTTTTCGAAACACTGTAGTTTCATAATCTCTTTCCTGTTTTTTGATCCATACATCCAAAAAAGGAATTCGTCCCTCGATCTCATCTTCAACAGTGTACTGTATTTTTGGATGTATGCCATTAAAATCTTTAATTATGTCCCCTCTGTAGTGCTCGTTAATAATAAGAAAAGAGTCATCTACATTTCGACAGATGTAATGGACGTTATGGAAAACTTTTTCAATAGAAAAGGCTTGGTATTCCACAAAAGCCATAACGCATTCTGCGAGCACTGCCGATGATGGTAGTCCCATGAAGGCCCCTGACGTTTGCAAATACACCCGGTTGTTAAACGAAAAGAACTGTATATGGAACAGTAAGTCTATGAGCCTTATAACCTCCTGCATATTAAAATAAAACCTTTCTTTGATGGCTTCGATATCATTTTCAAAAGCATGCTGAATAGCCTGTATGATAAGGGAAGGGGTTAGGGAAGTATATAAATTGACTATATCCAAAGATATCATTCGCGTATTAGCTATCACGGAATTATTGCGGAGGTAATCCAACAGGTTTCGATTTCGAAACTTCGTTTTATTATTGGGTTTTAATATTTTAACTTTTAACTGTAAATAAGTGTCTCAATGGTTGGCAATTTTAATAATTATATACGACACGTTAAATTGAATTAAAATAAAAAACTTTTGTGATAAGTTGAAGATTTTTTTTGTAACTAAAAATGAATAATATTAAAAAAAGCCAATAAAAAAATAACTTCATCACGAACTTAGATGAAATGATTATGAGAATGTACACTGCATAGTGAATCTCAATGCTGGCTATTTTCCATTGTATACAATACTAGTCTTGCATATGTAACGTAACACAACGCAAATTATTTATTTAACAAATTACTATCGAGTTCGGAGATTTAACGACTTCCCACCCATTTGTGCCGTATCCCACCCGTATAATTTCAAACCTTCCCCATCTGTTACAAAATCCCGTTATTATTAGAAGTATCCATATCGTATATTTATCACCTATCACTTCCAATAGAACAGTATGTTATAGCCGTAAATTGCAAACTTCGAGAGACAGCGTGTACAATGTTAACTATTGCAACTCCGAGAAACAAATGACTTGATCTGCCAGGAACGAAGTACCATCGTCCGGTGTAAAGTGCGGAAACCAAAATGGCAGGGGAATGCAGTTCAGACCGGTTTCCACAGGTGTATTCCGGGTTGACATCACATACTTGTTGGTCATTTCCCTCCCCTCCAAAAAGCAAAAGTTTATTTTTATATTTTTTACATTCTTTACACTATGGAAACTACTCATATGCCAAGTTTTTCGCATGTTGGAAAGTACGCTAAATTTTCGAATACACACATACATCTACAAAATTACGTTTTATATTATAGATTTATAACATTATTACTTTAAATGTTATATCTTAAGAATCAGATGAAACAGAATCAGATTTATCTTTTTTTTTTCTATCACAACTAAAGTTATAAAAAGTTAAAGTTTACAGTTAACAAAGTAAAGGAAATATAATTATCAAAAAGTAATTCCAAATCTATTTCTTTACAACGTTGCATTTCAAAATAATGGAGTCTCCTGTAACACCCTTACAATTTCTGAGGATATCTCAATTCCCCAATGTGAAGTTGCAATTCTGCAATATACATCTTAATCAGAAAAACAAAAGACATGTATTTAAAAATCTGCTCACAGTTAAAACAAAAGCTTCAATTAAGAAGAGAATATTCAAGAAAAATTAGTGCAGTTACTTTCAAGCACAAAAAAATTCATTATAAACTTTTCTTAACTTTTGCTTTAAAATTCTGATTTAAAATTTCTGATTCCAAATATCTATATAGTAGTTCATAATTGGATTTAGTAAAATAAGGAATTTTAAGCAATTGCTGCTGCTTAAAGAAAAACAAAAAACAAAAAGAAGCAAATAACAATCAGTTTCTTTAGATCTAACATATTTAGCTGAAACTATACATTTGAAACGTAATTACAAAGCTCATCTTTTTTTTTTAGGAAAGTTTTTGTAATGTACTTGTATTTCATACTTGATAGTTCACGTTATTTTTAAAACTTTCAATGTCTAATTTTTAGATTATATAAGCGACAGTTTAACCTATTAAAACTCTAAATTCTAAAGTTATGACCAAAGAATATGGTATTCAAAGAAACACCATTAACAATGATGTTGCTTAATGTAATTAATATTCTTAATGTAACTCTCAACCAAAGTAAAGCAAATTAAGATAAATATTGCGCTATTGTACAGTGCCGTAGCTAGAGGATTGGGGGCCCCGGGGCCCTTGACAATCTTATTTTAAACAACCAAAAAGATAAAAAAAAAAACCCTAACGCCGGCTCTATTCGTGGTAACAAGTGATTATGGTTTCGTCAAAAAAAATATCCTCCTTTGTTCGGAGGCCCCGGGGCATTCTTTTTTTGCGTAGAAAATGATTTATAACTTTTGGATAACCTTTGGAAATTTGAATAATATATGGACGAAGCTTCAGACTTAAAATTTGAAGTAGTATTATGGTTACAAAGAATATTCCAAATAATTATCTTTTAATCAAAACGATAATTCTCTTTTATTTTTCATGTCATTTTAGGAATTTATAGTCATTAGAAAATTAATATATGAAGTCTAAATAAAATAAAAAGGCGTTGAATTAATTAGGAGATCGTGTATAAAAAAAAAGAAATTTAAGGTGATTTTAATTAAAAAGATTTTATTTTTGTAAATTTTCTCTAAGGAGTACATTATTATATAGGAATACATTGATACAGTGAGATTATTCAAGTAATAAGATACATTCTTAAAATTTATCATTTTCAAATGACAAAACAAAAGGAAAAATGTTAAAAATTTAAATTAATATTTTATTAGATTTTATTAATTGTGGCGCTTTCTCTAGTGATTAGTACTGAACACTATCTGCTATAAATCCCTGAAGAAAATAATAATGAGCCTACTCGGTTTGTTTGTTCTGTTTTACCAGCTCATTAAATATCTGTATATACATGTGTGGTGTGTGTGTGTGTGTGAGAGAGAGAGACTGTAAATTAACGAAATTTAGAAAAGTTTCTCATTCAATCAGTAGTGACAAAATCTTTTTGCTATTCTTTCTCAAGTATCCCATTACAAATTCTTTTTAACAATATTAAACGTCTTATGAAAAATATTATATTGAACTTTATCAAAGAAGAAGAATATAGTAATACGTTAATAATACGAAGAGTTAATTGTAACTATATTTTTATTTAAAATATATGGTGCCTTCTAGTTTATAACAACAGAATGAACTTCTTTAAATTACTTACAAATATTTTCTGAGTCACTTTGTTGTTAAGGGCAAATATTATTTTTACTAAGGGATAGTATTCCCTTTGTAGTATATCAATTAGCTATATATTATATTTTCTATTATTTTTTTCTTACAAACATCTATTCAAATCTTTTTATTTCGGATATTCATTATTTGAAGTTTTAAACTTAAGCAAAATATATGAAAAAAAGCAGGAGTAATTACTGAAAACAATAAAACAACATACATTATTGTACTTCGTAACTTCTATAATATTTTTAAGTATATGTTGTATAGACATCCAGTCGATATATTCCTTTAATATCTTTGAAAATTGCAATATTTCCGTTCCTTAGACAGAAACTTCATCAGGTTCTCAAGATAGGAAAATGGAAAAGTGAAAAGGCACAGTTAGTCAAAAAAACTCTCTACCATGAAATGGATGATCGACAGATATCTATATAAATAGTTGTTAATAATAATTAAGCCCTAATGGTTTTGGCGAAAGATTGATTTTAAAGGATCATAATTCCCCCGAATATCAAATCTATGTGATAATAAATCAATTCTGAGGTTTGTAGAAAACCATACGACCATTTGCAAATTCCACCAAAGGGACGGCTCGGAGTATGTGGCCACCTTCAAGAAACAGAGGCCATATTGGATCAAATGTAGATTTAAAGGTTTGAAGAATTAAAACTACAAAAGTTCATTGAAAATTAAAAAAAAAATGTAATAGTATCAATTTCAAACATACAGTATGCGCCAAAATTTACAGTACTGAATTGAAAAGATGAACAAAATTACATTATTGTCATCTGTGAGTTTATTTCTTCTCCAAAAAATTAACACATTCACTACATACATACATACATACATACATACATACATACATACATACTTGCGATGTAGTACCTGACGGTGGTTCCGTGTAGGGTGTTTTGGAAGTCGGACGTAGGGTTACATACATACATACATACATACATACATATATACATACACTATTGGCGTGTTGATTTATCATGGTATGATCAATGTAGACAGTGTTCATATCGTTCACGCAGATTCTCAAACATATCCTGAACCAAAGGTTGCTGCAGACTCCTACAAAAGGAGATGATTTGCTGACGTAATGCAGGCACAGTTCATGGTGGATCTTCATAGTTTAAAACCGTCTCCTTTAACATTCCCCACAGGTAGGCATCAGTTGGTGTAAGATCGGGGGAATAGGACGGGTATGGGAAGTCAGTACCATGTGAAGTTTTCCTACAGCCTGGTTAGAATCCTCGAGCGGTATGGCTGGTCGACCCGTCCTGTTGATACCACGTCCTTTCTATTCATCGCCCGTCCTGTCTTAATCATCTGAATGTTTCTTGTACGACAGAACCTTCTCAAATCCTGAAGAAATAGCTCTATCAGTAAACCCCTGTAGCGTTCTTGGGTGACGGTAATAGCATTGCCTTCCTCATCTTCAACAAAATACTGGCCTAATAAACCGTGTGCTGAGATGGCACACCGTATCGTCACACGTGCACTATGAAGCGGTTTCATAGAACGATAACATTTGGCCGCTCAAAACCAAGGAAGTGAGTTGTCTGGCGATTGATGCAGCCGTTCAAGTGACTGTGACTTTCGTCGGAGAACCACACATTATTCAAGAAATCTAATCCTCCTACACCATGGCCAAAAATGATCCACAATACACAATACGAGCTCGCATATCTTGCTTTGTCAAGTGTTGTCCAAATCTGTATCCGGTATGGAAATCCACCTATGTCCTTAAACAATCGGCGAACGGACGTACCGCTGACGTTCAGTTTCAAGGCCGTTCGTCGTAGACTTCGTAAAATTAATGCTTTTAGACAGTTTCAAAAGCAAAGCGGCCCCATCATATGCACCATTTTATAAACAAAAGTAGAGTGAACCTACCCAGGTTTACAATGAACCTAATAGACGCTTACAGCCAACCGGAAGTTGGGAGGTCAAAAGTGGTCGGTTCCGATAAAGAGGAAAACGCTATAGACTTCCCCCCAATATCGGCCCTTATGAACATATGGTGGTGATCACATTTTTGCCAGACAAACGGTTGCTGAGATATGATAAAAGAAAAACGTATTAAAGCACCGACATTTGACCCCCACATCCGGTCGGGAGTGGTCGTAGAGGTCTGAATTTTTGGACGGTGGTCACCTACTTTTGATGCTGAACACAATGGTGAAGGTTTCATTCTAATATCGCTAACAGTTTGGCCCAACAGATTGTGACATCCAGCAAGCATAAAAGCAAGAGCGAACCCTTAAGTTTTACAGGCAAGCTTTAACCTAGGGGTCGGTAAAATAATATTATTACTGTTTTACGCCCACATCCCTGTGACAAAATCGGAATGAACTAGTTAAAAATACGTAATATTTAAAGTAAATTTTCGTACTTGAAACACCATACAACAAATGTGTTAATCGAATAATGACCACATCCCCAAATTAAACGAAACTGGTATGGTCTATCAATTACAGTTCAGTTGCCAAGAAATGATATTAATATGCTCCAAAAATTATTAAGACCCTTATTAGCTCAAAACAGCGTTTGAACATCACCACGACATCAAATCAGGTTTGGTAGAGCATCTATTGGACGAACCATGCATACCTGTGACCGGAAGAATGTTATACTCTTGGGAGAAAAAAAAGACTAATGGGTTTAAATTACAACTAAATGACTTAGGACTGCTTCCTGAGGACGGAAAATGTCTTAACAGCTTATGAAATTCCAAAGAGTAAATTGTAATCATTATTTGCAATGATTTATTAAAACTCTAGAATAATTGATTTTTTTTATTCTGAATTAAAGATATTGAAGGTCACATTTGTTTTGACATGAAAACAAATATACAATCAGAACAGAAATGAAGCGTAAGCGACCAATCAGTAGGATTCAACGTAACAATTTTTCACTTCATATGATAAAGAACAAGGAACCTGATGCTTTTAGATACTGTCAAAAGCAAAGCGGCCTCATAATATGCACAATTAGATAAACAAAATGTTATCGAAAGCGATCAGATCATAGTCGGTGATATGCTTTAGCATTTGTTTCTCGTTCTCTGTATCTTTTCTTTGACTTTGGACGGGACCGTTCTTAATACAAGCTTGAAGCTTTTCGCTTTGTATCAGCATATCTGGGGGCACGGTAGTGCCCCCGCCAAGACGAGCCGAAGGCAGAAAGGGCACTATGTACCTTTTCTGGAAGCTTTTCGTCGTATTTTCGAACCCTCAAAGCTTCGGCCTGGATAATACTGGAGAGGTCAAATTTTCAGGATAAGATGCAGTTAGCAGTCTAATGAAATACGCTAAGTTTCATTTATTTAGCTTTTATACTTTGGATTTTAGTAATACCTAAAATACGTCGATTCCGTCACTGATACACTGACTGACTGACTGACTGACTGACTGACTCATGATCATCAAAACCTCTTGGGTACTTCCTGAAGTCCTAGAATGCTGAAATTTGGTATGCAGGCAAGGATTAGCACACAAACAACAAAAAAATTAAGAAATCCCTAACTTCCACCCTCGAACTCCTCATAAAGGGGGGGGGGGTCTGGTTATGCATTATTTAACCCTCATAGCTTCGGCCTGGATAATACTAGAGAGCCCAAATTTTCAGGATAAGATGCAGTTAGCAGTCTAATGAAATACGTTAAGTTTCATTTATCTAGCTTTTATACTTTGGATTTTATTAACATCTGAAATACGTCGTACCCTCAATGCTTCGGCCTAAATAATACTAGAGAGCTCAAATTTTCAGGATAAGATGTAGTTAGCAGACTAATGAAATACGCTACGTTTCATTTATCTAGCTTTTATATTTTGGATTTTATTAATATCTAAAATACGTCGATTTCGTCCAAGATTCACTGACTGACTGACTGACTCTTGATCATCAAAACCTCCAGGGTACTTCCTGAAGTCCTAGAAAGCTGAAATTTGGTATGCAGGCTAGGTTTAGCAGGCAAACAACAAAAAAATTAAGAAATCTGTAACTTTAACACTCTAACCCCTCATTAAGGGGTTTCCGGTTCTTTATTAAATAACAATTTCTGATAGGTATATTCCACCCAAGACATTTCATGTAAAATAAGTTGCCAGGACTCACATGCTCATAACGCTTTCACTGTTAAAGTTATCAGATCTCATCTTACAAAAAGAAATGAAATCCCATCCAAAAGTTAATAATATGGAAAATTGATTGGGGAAACCAGAAAAGGATAATGGCTACCATTCCAGACGGCAAAACCGGATGTTCGAAGTTCAAAAAGTATGCCTTGGCATAATCCATATCCTTTACATAGCTCCATGGGATTGTCTGTGCGACAGCCACGAAACGACCAAGCCATAGTTTTTGACCAAGATATAGGGTTTTTAGAGTTAGGGCTTGTAGAGTTAGACCTTGTAGCGTTAGGGGCTTGGCTCTACATGATATCTCATATCTTTTTAACAGTGAAAGCGTTATGAGCATGTGAATCTCGGCAACTTATTTTACATGAAATGTTTTGGATTGGATCTCTTTTCCGCATGTCGAGACATTTTTTAAATTGCAATCGCAACAATTGCGTCTTTTGAATGTGCAACAATCACATTTATAATGCAGCTCTACAACAAT
>JAFIDM010122532.1:0-14756 GCA_023159025.1 Thereuonema tuberculata | reverse complement strand
CAAATAAACAATCAGACAGATAGACAAATGGACAAATTAAAAAGAAATTTTTTTAATTAGAGTTCATATGCTCACTTAACAAATACCGTAATGTGATGAACAGCAGCAAAATGACTTTTCGACAGCAGATTTAGTGACTTTCTGTAAGTAATGATTTTTCTACTCCAAAGCAATTTTATTGATGAAACATTTATCTCCAGTGAGTGGATTGTGAAATCATTTACGAGCTGTCTTTATTTCCAGCCCAGAAACCATAAATCATTCTTTTTTAAATTAAAAATAGAGATGAATAGGCATGTTTAGGGTCATTGCCACTAATGACAATATTTGAGTAGCAAAATGATTACTATATGACAAAGCTGTTTTTATGTTTGAGACCAGAATATAAATATTTACATCAGATGAAAATTAATGCTTTTTTCAGAGATATTTCAGACCGCCAAAGCAATTAATTTCTTGTGATCTGTTAAGTATGTGACTGAAATTTAATGTGTTGGAGAAGCAGTGCTACTTATGTTTGAAACGAAAGAGACATTATTATTTCATGCTTGTGATTATTAGAGTCAGATTATGAATTGACTTTAAGAAAAAAAAAAGATAAATATACTTCGTAATCGCAACACTGTTAATATATTTTCTAAAAGATGTTATGGTTTTTAAATATTTAGGTTTTACGCCATAATACCTTCAGATCCCTATGGGCTGTGAGCCTTGGGACAAACCTAACCTACCCTAATTCATGATCATCTAACCAACCCTTAAACCAAAACCTAATCGTTGTATCGTTGTTATCTATTCTTTTTTAAATTTAAATTAAATAAAAGATGCTAAAACGATGTTCGCTATCTTCTTGTGAATGAAATAATTGAGAGTAAGGTAGATTCATTTGAATGCTATCCAATGCAAAATACACTTATAAAGAAACGAAAAGAAAATAACAGCGATCCTCTTTCTGCACATAATTATCTACCGTTTATTAAAAATACCTCTGAAAATGAAAATATCTGAAATTTAACAGAAAAAAATTAGTAATATTAATATTACTATTGTTGTTATTGTGGTTTTTATTGCTGGGAATAAGGAGCTAAGATATATTAAGGACAGAATGCTTCACATGCCAAGGACTGCAATTTGAAACCTTTACAAAGTTTGGAGACAATTTGATAACTGGCGAAGAACAACAAAGAAAAAAGAAAGCCACACATTGAATCAAGCTCCCAGAATCTTTATCTATTTTGGACTACGGCGATGTCAATAGGCTGTAATACCCGACTGCACTTAAACGATTTGTTAAATTAAACAACCAAAACGAGACCAACATCTGCCAGTTTAAATAAAAAGAAATAAGAAAGCCTGATGACGATAATCAAAACCTAATATGATTGGTTTACGATTTGATTCCATTGCTGCTTAATGTGATGTTTGCTTATTACATATGAATATATCACCTGACGAAGCGATAGAAACCGGTAGTGATTTTTATTGTAAATTACTTTATTTTTAACCTTTCATATGTGTGGTGGCTTTAAAGAATCCATGTAATATAAAGAACACACGTTAAAAGTATTGTACAAGAAATAAGAAAGACTTACTAAAAAAGAAATAATATTTATTTCGTTTGCAATTTACATGGAGTCCTATTCAGAAGTGAAAACGTTCTAAGAATAGTTGTTTATTAAAATAATTGTAATTATACTAACTTAATCTGAGTAGTTATTGATTGGTATTGCTAGTATTGGTGCAACTTTCGATATTACTTTTCTGAAACTGGACAAGAATAACACAGTAGTTGAAGACAGTGCCTAAAATCTGAAATAAAAAAAAATATTACTTTTTACAGTGAGAAATTTAATTAAGATTGAAAAAAATTCTTAAGAAGATTTCATATCACATATCACTTATAAGTAAATAAGTAAAATAGTTTTTAATAATTACATAAACCATTCTTAGATATTATTTTAGATTTTTTTTAGCTTGGTTGAAAGAAATAATAAGATAAAAATAACAGCATTTTATTGTCATTTATAATAGAATACTTTATAGTAATTACGAGAAGTTTAATAGGCAAAATTATCTTACAAAGAATTCGCAGATCATTTACGTTACATTTTCATATTTTTTTGATTACTTCTTAATGATTTGACTCAATGTAATGAATTTTAGGTCAAATAAAAAAAAAACCGTTTTCTTATTATACACGAAACCACAGGAACTCCGTAAACATTTCATTTTCGCCACTTCCTGTGAAATAAGAAATGATCGCCAGGTGGAACTCTTGTACCTGTACAGTTCAAAAGGGTTCCAATAAAGGTACACTCATATCTGTCCGACTTGCATTTTTGTCTATAAGGTGGTGATATGTTTCATTTCTGGCCATTCTTGCAAAACATGAAATGACCACAGATCGGAAATCGTATTTCCGGCATCTCTACAAGTCGTATGCTTTCCTGTAATAATACTGTAATAATACTAATCATCTTTGTCACTTTCAGCTATACTATCTTCAGAGTATTCTGTCCTTGAATCTTCACTTTCAAGTTTTTATTCTTCTTCCATTTTTGATGAAGGTTCACATGTACTTTTCGTGGTTTCTTCTGCTTCATAGTCCTCATTACTTTCTGACGATGAGTCTACATTTTCATTTAGCTTCTCATGTCTCAATGATTGATAATATTCTTCAGTCGTAGTCTTTCCTGACTTAAGTAGAATACTATCTTTAATGTTTTTATTTACAAAAACGTTTCGAGTTCTCAATTCGATTCGTTTCGATGTTCAGAATCTTATCTCCTCTGGTCCTGGTGAATATCCCAATAAAATACCTTGTGTGGCTCTTGGATTAAACTTATTCCTTATCTTGAACTTCGGTACTTTAATGTATGTTAAACTCCCGAATTTCTTTGTGTTTCACATTAGCTTTGAGATTTTTTGAATATCATCTTTTCAACGGAATCTCATTGTCTGCTGTGAGAGGAGGAATTCGATTCAACAAGTTATTTGCAGTTTCAATTGCAAATTGCCAATAATTTAATGATAGTTAGCTTCGAGAAGTAGAGTTTTTCCCACTTCAAGTAGTTTTCGGTTCACCCTTTCAGCTATGCTGTTCATCTGTCGACTGTACACACTTAAATTCCTGTGAAGGATCCCACGTTCTTGGAAGAATTTTTCCACAATTGAATTTTTGATCTTTCCCTTGATCACTTAAAAAGTTTTTAAGCTTCTTGTTGCTTTGGTTTTCAGCAAATGTAACAAGTTGCACGCTGTTACATCATCTTTCGATCTGATGAGATAAACATATGATCGTCTTGAGTAATCATCAGTAAATGTGAGTATGAATTTTACTTTTCTATCATTGCTCACTCTTATCGGACTGCATACATCCGAATGTGCATATTCAAGAATCTCTGTAACGTACCTCAGCCATATAATGCCATTTATACCTTTAACGCCATCTATCTAATTCTTCATAAATATAAGAGATGGCGGTACTGCACTAAACTAGTTTGCATTGACATGGCATCTAGTGTTGAAGTGAATTACGAGCAGACCGCCAACATTTTCGAGTGAAATTGTATTTCCACCTTTTCGTGTCGAGAACTGGTTCTGAAAGGCTGCTACTATATCAACGTAAGATAAAATATTGATTTTTGAATGTTCAGCAAAGATTAACTAAGTAAAACTATATATTTTCTTGATTCTTGAAGATTCTTCTATGTAGATATATTAACTGTTATTTTTAAAATGCGGAAATTGTAGACAAACAGGTGTATCATGTGATCCTTGTGCTCAGTACTGCTTTAACGCCATGGTGGTGTTAATGGTCTACATATACGATTTTAGATTACATACGACATTTATAAGTTAGTAATATGTTTCATGAAAATATAGATTTTAATCTTATTTATTATTTTGCTTATATAATCGCAAAATGCCGAAATTAATTCATTTTTACATTTCCTCTTTTGTTTTAGCTACAGATTAGAAAGACTTAATTTCAAGTGATTTTTTATTAATTTTTACAGAAAGTCAAATTTAGTTGCTTTTTACTATAATTTTTTACAAATAATGTTTGCAATGATGGAATAATTCTTAATTTTAAATAAGTTAATAGAAAGTAGGTGGTGTTATTTAGAACAGGTGTTCCTAATAACGCCAGTTTGCAAAGTTTTCTTATTTGAGTTCTCATACTTCTCCAGTAAAAGTTATCATATGTTTCATTATGGTATGCTTCAAACAGAAGATTAAACTTTCTTGGTCATAGTTTCCGTGTTTCGATACACCTTATTTCCTGACTTACAGTAATTTAAATGTCAAGGTGGCGTTATTTGGTCAGGGTACCTTAGATCTTATTTTCTTGTTCCACTTGTGTGGAACTTCGCACATTTTTCCCAGCTTGCATGCTTCACAGAAACTGTCTTGTTCTGTTCGCTTTGGTAACTTGAATTCTTACTTTTAATTGTTTGTAACTTATCATACGATAAAAATCCTAATCTCTCATGCCATAACTTATACATAGAGTTCTGGATCTCTGTCTTGTAAGTTTTAAAATTATCTTTCTTTATCTTTCTTTCTTTTAGGTAATAAATGAAATAAAGAAAGATAATTACCTTGCATTTTACTTCATAAAGATTGCTGTTCAAAGTTCGCTCAATGACTAATTTTCCTTTGTCCTGAACTATGTAATTATTGCCTTCTAAAATTTGTTTACATCCCAATGATGCGATCTTTCCACCTGATAACAAATTTATCTTCATGGCTGGCACTTAATTTATATTTGTTACCTAATCTTTTGAAGTTGATCTTGCTTCGCTAAGTAAATTTCTAGATTTACTTCACCATCGCCTAGAGCATGGATTGGTCTCACTGATGCTCCATAGACATTCTTAGGCTTCCGTAACTTTCGGTAATTGCGTAGCTTGGTAAAATTACAACATATATGATGCGTTGAGGCCCTGTCCAGATACCAGGTATGATTTTTATTTTTGAGCTGTATTCTTTGATTGGAATTCTGTAAAACCATCACACCTGCATTTGAATATTGAGGTTTTTCCCTTGCATGTATTATACTTGGATTTAGCTATACATTTCTTTTTCTATTCCTGTTCCAACAATCTGCCCTGTATGTCCTAACTTATTACAGTTGTAACAACTCTTAATACTTGGACCAGAACGCCATTGTTAATATTTACAAATGTATTGCTTCATAAAGTCTTTAATATATCCAAATGAAGCACTAAGCAATGTACTAGCGGTCCCTAGGTTACAGATTGCCTGTAAAACATAAAGGAACGGTCTTGCATTTATATGCTCTTGCTTTTAATTATTTTATTTATACAACTAGGCCATTACCCGTGTACAAATTGATTGATGTAGATATTTGATGAAGAGATATGTAGAGATGGATGTTCCTTGATATAGATGATAAATGAACATCATAGCTTATACACGATATTCTTGGCAACGAATTGATGGTGACTATTCTCTCGAGTGAAGATAACCAAATTCTGATGATTTGTGACTCTAGGCATACAGTTGGGCGTTAGTGAAGACAACGTTTTCCAAATAGATGGCAACTTTAATATTTAGAGTCTGTAATTGACCTTTATTGATAAACATTGCATAAGAAGATCTGATCGGAAATTACCTTCTTGTGAAAGTGAATGGAAGTAGATTATCGCTTGGTTGCATAGACATCCTATGGATGAAAACAAAATCTCCTTTGTGAGTTCCTGTTATAATCTCGGCCTCCATGAGATGATTATCGAATGAACGGTATTTAAGTTGAGTTCGGTTGCAAAGTCCAAACTTGGAATTGATATTTCCCTAATAACCTTATTGGAGATCCAATCTTTAATAACAAATGATGTTGAAGAATACCGCAGAGATTCAATGAGTTCAGATACTCAGGCGGATAGAAATGTTCATTTTGTGGATTATCAGAGATATCAATTTTATTCGCACTTAAATAATCTCTAGTCTCTCTCCTTATATTCTTTGACTTATCATTCAATTGATGTTATCGACACTCTCGTCCTTCGCAGTTAGAATTGTCCATTCATTGATTTCAGATAAGATATTTTTATGATATGTTTGAAATGTTCTATTTCTCGGCAAACATTACCAGGCAATGTTATCATTTCTTCTTTATGTGGTTCTCGATTGTATTTGATTCTGAGCAAATATTCGGCAAAATTTCTCTGATTCTGGTCATCTTGGTTGATGAGCCGCATATTTATCGTGAATTTCATGACTTTGAGGTGATTCGAGATTTTCGAGTTACAAATAGTGATTTTTCAGTAATCATCCTAGTAGAAATAGTGCTTCTTTCTTTATTTTTTTATTCCAATTGATATTTTTCAGTGGTTTTTGAGTTACAAAGAGTGATGGTTTTTGAGTTACAAATAGTGATTTTTCAGTATTCTACCTAATAGAAATAGTGCTTCTTTCTTTCTTGACTCTTTTTTCTTTATTCCTTTTTGCTTTTTCTTTATTTATCACATAGAATTTGGTTAAGTAAGAATATTCAAAATATTGCAACATTTTGGCAATTATAGTTCTAATTGTCATTTTCGAATTACAAATAAACAGACGGATGGAAAATAAATAAACAATCTTGAGATTCAAAAAAAAAAGATTTAATACATTCCTTATTGATGGGGGGGGGAGAAGCGGAAGGACACAAAAGTTTAAAAACAATTTAAGGAGATTTGTAGTCCCCATGGTCTAATGCAGGGGTCGGCAACCTTTTGTTGTAAGAGGGACAAATATTTTATGTGGCCATTATTGCGGGCCGCACTTGGGCCAAAAAGGACCAAAATCTTATTTTAACAGCCAAAAAAACAGGAAATTCTTATTTTAACAACCAAAAAAAAAAAAGGAAAATCTTAAGACGCCTCGCGGGCCGTGGGTTGTCGACCCCTGATCTAATTAATAAGACATCTGACTTTAAGACAGGAGGTTGCAAGTTCGATTCCTGTCGCGGACGTTTCATTGTAAAAAATACTGTACTTCTATTTTTCATTCTCACAGATAATTGCGCCAGAAAGATAGACAGAGAAATAAAAGATTTTAGTAATATAGATTGTGTAGATTATGGTACCGCTTTGCTTTTGACACTGTCTAAAAGCGTTAATTACCTTGTTTTGACTTTTATTGTTACCTTTAGTCACTCTCGTGCTATTTACCTGTGCACAAAGTTCATGTAAGTTTTCTTTTCTAACCTTAGATTTTCTTTCATACTCATTTAATACTTTATCTACAACGATGTTAAATTAACTCATTCGATCCTTTTGACAAAATTGCATAACAACTTTGCATAACTGTGTATATCGTATGCTTCACTAAGACCTGTAAGTATTACCTGTATATTGCCTCTTTATCCTCTAGAGAACTACCTCACTCTCTTATCTCTGACTAGCAACTTAATATCAATTAACTTGTCTGATAAGATCTTATCATCATTAATGTACTTACGGAGTAGAACTTTCTTTATAGAAGTGTAATCTTTACATAATCTTCTGTATTATACTTTAATTCTAATTCATTTAAAAGTTTCTTAGGATCGTTGAACTCACCAAGTAACATTTTATGTCCTTTTGTCTAAAGACGATAAAATAACCCCTACAGCCTTCTCCATGCGATTTTGGAGTTTGTCTTTCCTGACACCATCCTCCATTTTCTCAATGTTGCTTCGTGCGGAGCACTACTCTGCAGAGCAGTGTCAAATCTGTCCGGGACGTTGCCCACCTTCGTGACTTGACCGTCGTATCAGAATCCATGAACTGGGATAAGTGAGTCATTACAGTGAAGTGTTTTCATCCGCCCGACGACGGTATCTGTCTAATGTGTATCTGCGTGTGAATTGGATGCCGAAATTCAAACCTGGGATCCCATGATGTATTGCAAGTAGCAACGATGTGCTTAAGTGTCTGTTTGAATAGGCCTATTCGGTTTGTTAAGAATACGTTTTGCTAGCAAATAACTTCTTCAGTTTTAATAAGTGTTAAACTGTACGGTCAATCAACACTACTTCTGATCTTTCGAAGTTTTTTTCGTTTAATTGACTTTTAATTTTATCTTGAACATTTGACTGTCGAGAAGATACTTTCTTTGTTTATTTAAGTTAACTTGATGGTGATTTCGTTTTGAGAATTTTCTCAAAAGTAAAGTTAATCTAATATTCTTTCTTTAGTGTGATATATTGTTCTTTGATGGCCATTATTGTCATATTTGGTCTGATGAAAGTTAGAAACTTTACGCTTTCTCAGTGAGCCTGAAGCCCATTGTTTTCATTGTTTACTATGTGTATTTACATTTAGCCTTACAGTAAAATTCAGTTATTAATCTTTACTTGTCTTGGCTGACATTTATTATTTATCTTTAGCTTATTATTATTACCTTTCGATTGATCGTAATCCTTAAACGAAATGGTAGCAGAGCTGTTATTCCTTCATTTTTACCTTGATTCGCGGAATTATTTTAAATAAAGTTCCCAAATGGTTAATTAAGAAAACATTTAACATTTAATAATTTTATTTTTTCGTGTCAATATATATGAATGAAGCATATCGCTATTCCTTGTATGTTAAGACTATTTTGTGTGACTGTCCCTACAAATTTTATTAGCGACCATTTGTTTTGTTGGCCTCTTCACTCCTTGAGAATTCATTTCATCTGCCGTATCAACCTTCTCCCCTTGCCCTGGTTACTCATTGTTTCGCTGGCGCCGCTTTCTTTATTTTCACTTCTTTTTTTTAAATATTTTATTTTGATATTCGTGTATAAGTCAATTCTCTAAAGAAGTTCTACCACAGATATCACTATTGTGATTTATAGTTTGCGTTGTAGAACTGGGTACATGATTTATTTTCGATCACTTCTAATTCTTATGCAAAAAAAAGTGATCGGAAATCTGTATTTTTCCTATCACTTTTAAATAATAGCTATAGCTTATTATAAGGCATCAATAATCTCAGTAAGACTTATAGTTTGGACTGTAGAGGTGGACAGACAGACAGACAGAACCTTCCTAAAAACTACCCTCCCTCTTTATACTTTGTGTCTTTTCAATAACTTCTTCCTTCTATATCACTGAAGCCTTCCTTCTAATAATAGCTTCAGTTTGAGAGTCGGCAGTAATCGTTTCTCCGGAATGTAATAATAATTTATCACAATCTTTTTTTTATGCAGAATTAATTATAATTTTTCAAATTAAAGTTTAACCATATGTCTTATATTCTTCTTTCACTTTCCTTAGCATTTACATAAATGATTCTTTAAATTTAAGAAAAAATTCTGAAATTAAATAATTTGAATAGCTTTATCATTAATAACTTCATGTTCTAACGTCAGAATAACTGTATATGATTAGAAATTTAGTGAGCATAATGGTTCTTTTACTTGACAATTATTATTACTTTCAGTCAATTATTCACATTTATATTCTCTATTGGCTTTTTACACACACATCTAAACAATTTCTCCTTTCTGTAAAAATCATTATAAGTTGATGAGTATTTTCGGTCTGTTTGGGTTTTGGTTTTGATTTGCCAAATATATTTGCCCAAGAAATGAGACAACTAAGGATAATTTTTCAATATATTTCACAATATAGTATTGTACTGTGGATTCAGTTAACTTATAGTTTGAAAGTAAGGCTATTCTTTGAAATCTATTACAGGTGTTTAAAGTAAGTAAGTAAGGAAGGAAGTAGAACTTACAGCTGTTAAGACACTTTTAGACAAAGTAAAGTAACCATTAGCAGAAAGTTCTAGAGGCATTCCTGACAATTTGTTCAAAAATATTTGCACCTGGAAAAAGAATTAAAAATTCGTTTTTTTTTAATTGCGTCGCAATTAATTGCAATTAATTTGAACTTATGATAATTATTAGAAAAATAATTCAAGGAAAATATACTAGACGTGCTTACGTTTCGAATATGGCATAAGAAAAAATGTATTGTGTGTGTGCGTGTGTGTGTGAGTGGTTTGTTTTCAAAAAAAGTAGCCAACCCTGCTTTAAATAAATGTAGTGCATTAGGGACAACTTGAAATTGTCACACACGGAATGTCAGGCTTTTATTGAAAGAGAGCAGAAAACTATCTGAGATGGACAGTCACAGACAATACTGCAGTGACCTAATACTGTAATCTATATCTTTAGACTGCAATGACTGACAGTTTATTATCTGAAATCTTTTCCTTACTAACTTTAAAAGTAATTTTCAAAAAGCTGCAACGTAAAATTATATGACATTTGTAATGTAGAAAAATTGAAGGAAGTATGTATTTACCCATTTTTACTTACTGTACAAAAACTATTTTAAAGGTAAGATATAAAAGATTTCAGCATTATACAGGTACAGGGTTCCATATTATTAGGTACTTTCTAATTATTGTGGTTAGTTGAATTTGTTTGTTCTTCTATATCAAAATCTAAGCATCTCGCAAGGAAAGTTTAAGAAGCCTCGAGCTTTTAAGTTTAGGACCAATGTCTTTGGGTAAAAGTGAATATGATTAGCTGGTGATTTGACTTTTTTAGTGAAACTTATCAGAATCTCACAAGTGTTGCCACATTAGAATGAACTTTCAAATTTTCTGTTAAAAAAAGCTCAAGGTTTAGAACTGAAATGCTCACTATCAAAATTCCTCATTCTCTATTAGATTTTTATACAATAAAACTGTAGCCTACTCTTCCTTCAGATCTAAGTTAGACTAAAAGAATTTATACTTGGAAACAGATAAATGAACCTTTCCACAGCCTTGATTGGAACGAAATGCAAACAAATTTGAATGAAAAATTTTTTATAATTAATGTTACAAAACTATTTGATATGAGCTTTGGAATTTGAATTAATGAACATTTCGTGCAATGCATATCATCTTCTGCAAGAAAGTATTTCCAAATAACAGGACTTCTTTGAAATTAGAAATCAAAAATAAAAATTTCAAAGGATAATTTTTAAATTTGAAAATTTTACCTGAAATTGAGACTGCTTATTTGAAAGCAAATGTTCAAATTGCATCAGCGTTGTAGCGAAACTTGCAGCCTAAATAATAAAAAGAGAACAAAAATATACCGAACTAAAATATTTTTTTCTTAATCTGTAATCTTAGTAAGACAGATTTCTGTTAATAAATTATTTTACTTTCTATAAACTCTTTTGGTATAATTTTACTACTCAGTGACTTCTTCATTGCCTAATTGCTACTTGCATTTTTGATGTTATTTGATGTTATGTGGTTGATGGTTAGGTTCTATGGATGTTGTGGCGTTGTAGATTGTGCTATAATCGTCTTTTGGGTAGGATAGGGGTTGATAATGTTGATTATTAGGATTTGGGAAAAAATGATCTTGTTCATACTGGTTGGATCAAGTTTGCAAAGGACGTCATTGACACAATATTAAAGTTATTTCCTTTTTCCCCTTCAAAGATCTATTTTCAGAAATATTATGGCATCGTTTTCTTTTATATTTCCTTTGCAATTACATAAAGATTAAAAAAAAATTAAAAGGAACAAATAAATATTTTTCACATTACCTTCTTTGACGTATCGTCGAATTTACTGGTGACTCTAAGCATATCTAAAAATACAAATACTGCAATTATTCCCCACAACGGTGTTGGAAGATTCTTTTCTTGTATAGATTGCATATAGAGGAAAAAGCACAAATAAAATGTAGATGCAGCAAAAAACAGTAAATTGTTGTTAGAAAATAAATCATTCAAATCACGAACCAAAGAACATATCTTTTCATGTTTGATTCTCAATTTCGCTATCTTCTGTGGTGTAAATAAAGCCGATGATGATCTCAGCATTTTATTAAGTTCTCTATGAAGTTCACAGAAACCTTCATTGGCAATTCTTAGATAATAAGTACAAAGTATAGTTGGTACAATCGGTAGAAGTCTAAAACCTAGTAAATAAAATATACCAACACCGAGCATTAAGTAGAATCTGTAACCTGAAAAGAATTCGCTGTAAATTTCTTTATTCTTATGTGTGCCAATGATGGACATAACCATAATTATTGTCAAATTTACGAATATCTGAATAAGAAGATCCATGAGCCAAAATCTTTTCTTTGTCTTAATGCCTATTTCTTTCCCTAAAGCTTCCCATTCCATTAAATGTTGATATTCCTTAGTCTAAAATAACAGAAAGAAAAAGTAACTATTTTGCTTTCTACTGAAAAATATATAAGAATTTAACAATTTTATATATTTTATCAATAAATAAAGTAGAAAATAAAAATAATTAATAAATTATAAATTATGGCAAAAAATTTATGCTATACTGGACTAAATGGAACTTACGTATTTCAAATGCAAAACATTTTTTCCATGTAAAGAAAATCTTACAGTACATTTAGCGTGCCGTGCTGGTGTGGTCGTGCGGTCTCGGCGGCGGCCAGCCGTGGCGTCCAATGCGCCAGTACCTGGTTTCGAATCCCGGTCGTGGCATGGTTGTTTTTTCGTCTTCTTCTGTGTGTTGTGTCCGCTGGGGACCCGAAATCTGCTCTGTAGGTAGTGGTCCCCATTTGTCTTCTATATGTTACAGTCTATAGTACATTTAGTGTCAAAGAGGTCTGACTGTTACTTTGGTTTGGATATCATTCGTAATTGGTCGTATACTGAATGAATGGGTTGTATAATAGAAGATGGAGGGAAAAAAACACAAAAATTATAAAGGTTTTGGGTGCCATTTACGAAAGAAATTTATATCCCATATTAATGATATGCCTGTACAGAAGTGATTACATTTTCAGTATAATACAATAACTATAATCTGAAAAAAAATCAGTATCCTGTGAAATCTCCTTGAGCTACAATAAGACTGCTCTACGTCGTGGCATCGAATCAAAGAGGCTTTGGATGGTGTCTTGCGGACTTGCTTGCCCGGCTGTTTGCATGCAAATCCACAGTTCATTGGTATTAACTGCTGGAGGGTTTTAACATGCCAGTTGCCGAGTGATTGTAGGTCAAAAATGTTCAATTGGCGGAATGTCTAGCGAGCGTGCAGGCCAAGGAAGAAATGGTATGTGCAGTGCTGTGATGAAAGCTTGAACATTCCTGCAAAAGTGATGACATTTCATGCTGGAATATAGTGCCGGGAGTGCACTGCAGGAAGGATATAACCTGAGCCTTATGATGTAGCCGTTGCTATTCAGATTATCCTTAATTTATAGCAATAGAGAATGCGCATAGTACCCTACGGCTCCATACACCATTGCATCTGGTGTTCGGCCAATCCCACGCTCTATAATGCATGCTAGAAGAAGGCGTTATCTTCCAATGAGTATACGGCCATCATTGTAGTCCAAGTTAAAGCAGAATTATATATTCTGTAATCATAAGCCCATTGGAGCCTGAGGGATTGATGATTCAGGAACAAGGGAATCCGCAACCACAGTATCTTCAATGAGTATGCAGCAATCATTGTAGTCCAAAATAAAGCGGAGCTCGTTCGAAAACACGATTATGTTGCCAATCACCATTCCATTGTCTTTATTCACAAGCCCATTGGAGCCTGGGGCGTCGATGGTTCAAGGTCAAGGGAATCCGCCGAAAAAGAATGCGAGCAACCAATCCTCTGTGCAGCAGAAGGCGTAAAATTGTGGAGGCACATAATGTCACACCTGCTGCAGTGCTCCACTGTTGTGCTAACACTTTCGATAATGCTGAACACTACCACTGCCATGCGGAATAGGTATCTGTCACACCTCGGTGTCGTCACATGCTGTTGTCTTCTGTCGAATTTTCGATGCACCCGGTTTTCGTAGGTCCACTGCTTCCACACGTGCATCACGTTTTGTTCCGTAGGAGCAGCAACGTCGCGGTACGAAAATCCAGCTTCACGCAACCAATCGTTCGTCACGTTCAAACTCTTTCATTTGTCTAATTGCGCTCTGCATCGTCGACGACGCGTAGTAATCCTGGAGACACCTTTAAAGAACACTGTCCACGATGCACTACTTGTGTGGATCCTACACAATCCTCTATTTACACAACAGTTCCAAGGGCGCTGCTGTGCGCAGACCTGAGCAATCACTCTGCAATTCTAATCATTTAATGTCATAATCTGCTTTGCATATCCTAGACGTTTCAATTGATTACCATCATTCCTTCATGAGGCTGCATTTCTTTTTTACAAAAAATAGTGTGTAAATGCATAATTATATTTAATTTATCTATCTGGGCCGATATGGAAGCCATGGCAGTTTTTTTAATCTGCCAAACATACGATTCCACTGCAATTCCTGAATAACGTTTGAAAACTTGTTGGATATGCTTATGATTGGCACACTAACGTGGTCTGGGGCAGTGGAGGAACGTCATTTGGGAAAGTGGAAAACAAGTATTAGGCAATAACTGTTAATAAGATAATACATTCTAGCCCAAGGAACAAAAAAGAACACAAGAATGCTCAATACACATTGCTAACACCCCTCAAAATAAGCTCCAAGGTTTCCACCGTACGTTGCCAGCGTTTGGGAAGGCGGAGAATATCATTAGCTGGTCGTGAGTCACTAAAATGTTGGACCTCTCGCGGAAACGCCGTTAAAATTTCAACTTTGTTCGCAAGCGTTTCCCAAGCAATGAAGCTTTAAGTTTTAGAATGAAATCAAAGTCGCATGTACTCAGATCTGGTGAATACGTAGGATGTTCCAAGCCTTCCCATCCCCATCGATCCAACAAAGCCTGTGCAGGAGCTGCTGTATGACATGTGACCTAATCGTGAATAATGGTATTGAACAAC
>JAFIDM010122531.1:0-13551 GCA_023159025.1 Thereuonema tuberculata | reverse complement strand
ATTTTGAGTAATAACGATATTAGATTTCATATGTTGATTAAATGTTCATATAAAGGGACACATTTTTTGAGTTTACTTTTCTTATTTTTCCTTTACAAGAAAATAGAAAAAACAAATTATAAGAACATATATAGGCATATGAGACATAGGATTGATTCATTTTGTTTCATATGTTGTTTGTTTTGCTTCTAATTATTCTTTTCAATATCTGAGTTTTGCAAATCAATTAAATTTTCTCTAGGTTTAAATCTTGCAAATATTCTACAAGTACATTCGTATAAGCAAAGAGAAAGAATGTACAGAAAATACTAAAGATACTTTTCGAAACAAACAAAAATATCAAGATAAAAGAATTTATCTTGGTCTGCTAAAAACCCTGATAGAAACCCTGTATCAAAGAACAGCGACTGAAAATGCAAAGGAAAAGTTTAAATTAATTTATTTTAGTTCTCATGTGCCTCTTCTTCTCCCATGGTAGCTCATGAACAAAGAATATATTTTTATAATTAATATAACTTCACATGGTGCAAATGTCCATGTATATAAAAATGTATATATAAAACAAAACAGTCATATCCCTCCCCGTACATTAAAGATTTGTATTTTAAATCTGCATGGTAATTAAATAGTTCAAAATACAATGTTATTTCGTTAGTAAGTTTTCGAAAAAAGTGAACAAATAATATTCAAGTATCGAGAAAATATTCTCGGAAATCACTGTAAATTAACCATGATCACTATTAATAGCAACGAAAAAAGTTAAAAATTACAATTAAGTTCTTTTTCCTATAACTATTTATGATTCTATTATTTACGTGTATTCTTAATTTGGGACGACAACTATAACTTCTTTTACTTTGTGGTTTTTCTTTACTATTCTATTAACGAGAAAGTGTATTAAAAATTATTTTATTTACGTATTTGCAATTTTTAAAACACCAAAATCAACAGAAAATTATCTATTTGTCTGAAATTGATATTTGTTGAGAGGGGCAAATCTGGCTGAAAATGTTTTTCAAATAAAAGCAGATTCTTTCATCTAAACATCAGCATTTCTAAATATGAAATACATTCATTAACATAGATGCTCCGATGGTCTTAAAAAAGATAGTTGATTGTGAAAAAGAGTTAATCTTAGAAGGAATGAAGAAAGCGAGGGAGAAACAACATTGAAGCCACTAAACTTAGATTTGTTTTCATTGTCATAATGTTTTGAGACATTATAAGTGGTTGATTATTATTATACAGCCACAGATTATAAATTTTTTGATTCAAAGGTGATAAATTTTTAACATATATGTAAAGAAACATTAATCGTTTTAAATATACATCTTACGATTTGAATGAAAATTTAAGTCGTTTACTCACAACAACGGATTTTAGACTTTTTTGGGAGATGTCTGTTTTTTTGGGAATTAAGGAAATTGTTAACAAACAAAAATAGAATTAGTTGATTTCAATGAAACTTCAAATTTAAAACATTATTTTCTTTAACTAGATACGACACGTTTTCGGTACTGATAAATTTTATGAAGACACCTACACGTAAGTTTTTGATTACACTGGACCAGTAAAAAATACGGGTTTCTTTCCTCGTGATGAAGATTTTGCTAACTGTTGACTCCTAATAATCTAAAAATCTCTTATATTCTTTTGAAAACAGATTTTTTTTTAGTTATTATCAAATCATTATAATCTCAGTCATTACTTCTCTGCCATTCCTTCAAAAATTTTCACGTCGATTTCTAAAATTTAACTAAAGTAAATTTAATTTGAAAACCTATCTGAAATAAAATTAACCTTTGATTGTCAGGTTTTGCCCTTGCAAAAATGCAGATAGAAAATTAAGAGTTAATTCTTTATCCAATTTTTTCTTTAAAGTAAGATATTACCAATATAAGCTAATATTAAATTGATATTTTTTAAAATTGTACTTGAAATACATTAGTACCATCAGTTGTATTTTATCAGCTTTAAAATAGGTTTGCTTGATTTAGTTCTTGCTTTCAGTAAATTTCCATTTTCATTTCTGCTTTAAACTAATAAGTCTCGTTTTCACTTTATTTGCTTCGAACGAATTAATGTTCATGAAATTACTAATATTACAACTAAAAAGATGAAATTGGTTTACATTTGTAAAAGTAATAAATATTTGAATATATTATGAATGTTTTTTAGAAAACCTATTTAGGAATTTTGTTAATTTGAATTTTATCTGATGGGTTCAAGAATTGAAAGGTCAGTTTATGGTTGGAATAAAACCATCAATACTCTGAACACATTATGTGGCAACAGTTATTATCCTGTTTTTTTGAACACTAATAATTTTTTAATGACCTTTGATTTCTCAAGAAAAAAAAAACTGTTATAAAGATTTCAAAAGAATTCATTAAATATTTATTTAAAGTTTTAGATAAGATATTTTTCTAGTGGGGGTGGGACCAAGTCCCGATATTTTCTATTTGAGCATTACATCACACAGATTGCAACTTGGAAGTTCTCTTCTATTCAAATAATAAATAGTGCTTAATTTTTTTAAAAAAGAAACAAAAGAAAAATGTTTTAAAACTACCGAAAATATATTTGTGATATTACATTTATAAACAGTCAAAACACTAAAATAAATCATTAAATAAATCGAAAAACAGAACTTTTCAAAGATAATACTGGGACAGAAATTATAAATTTCTCTGTAATTTTCACATATTTCGAAATAAAATTAGTTTAAATATAATGACTTCGTTTTAATGTAAGAATAATGAAAGTTGATAAGAAAAAAGTTAATGAAATTCGTGAGTTGTTTTTTTTCTTTTTTTTGTGAATTTATAGAAATAAGTTATGTTTTACGTGTATTGTAATAAATCGTTAATTGAAGTGGTTGAAGGAACTTCCACAAACAAACATTAAAATTAGGTTAAAAAATTTTTATAACAAACAATTTAAACACAAAATTAAATTGTTTGGTGTAAATATTTTTAACATAATTTTAAGTTTGTGGAAGTTCCTTCCACCATTTAAAAAAATTGTTACTTTGTATTATTTAATACTTTTTATTAATTAGTAAATCGTTAAATAGTAAAAATGACAGTATTGAACTTGAAAGACTTTATTTTATTATTTCTTCTCCCATAGTTTATACCCACTTCAATTTATGTCAATCATAAGATAAAAAGTCTAGAGCTCAGAAACTGGGTTAATTTAATCAGTTTCATTTAGTTGATTTTTGAGCGAGGAATCCCTGCATTTTCACAGAAAAATAAGATGAGCAAATTCTCTAAAAACTTACCGTAGTCTAGGAAAACTTTGAATTTCCTTACAGTGTAAACTTTTTTGTAATTAGATACGACATGTTATTAATGTAATATTGTATTCTATTTTAAATACATAAAGAAAATATTCATAAAGATATTGTAGATAAGAAAGTAAATTTGAGTTACCATTAGAAATAAAAATTATAATTCATTTCATCTTAAAAAATTATTTCAATCGGGAAAAATTTAAATACTTCGAAACTTTTAATTTGAGTTATTAGCTGTTGGATCACTAAATTGCTCTGCAATCGAATCTTGCCTGCAATTCAGGTAAGAGCCAACCTTCTATCTTAAAAAACTTTGGTACTACATATATTAAGAGCTTCTTTCTCCTCTCAGTCTTAAAATGAGCTTTTCCCACAGACGTCATTAAGCGATGAATAACTTAGGATATAGTTTAGTGTGTTTCAAATTTTGGTATTTCACTCTCTTAACCCATAAAGCTTATATTCTTAAGATTATTTAAGGCATAGTTTAGAACTAGTTTTACTTCAATAAATCCAATGAAAAAATCTTTTTCAATATATTTAATAGTCTTCATTGATAGATTTCAATAAATTTCAAATTTTATTTACTATCCAATCTGTCGTTGATTTGATTTCAAATTTTTCTAAAACCTTTTATATCCTTCCGTTTTCTCATCTTTGAATGTCTCTTCAACAGCTGCTGCCATCAACAGAGAAATCACGAAACATTCAGTTGAATCATCTCAGGTCACGTTATATTCTGTCGAATCATCTCAGGTCCCGAAATATTCAGTCGAATCATCATATGTATGTTCTTTGAACATGTATTTTTCTATTTTCGTCTAAAGGAAAAACAAGAATAGTAAACTCATGAAATGTGTGCCTTTATATGAACATTTAATCAACATATGAAATCTAATATCGTTATTACTCAAAATAATTAAATTATAAAAACTTTACAAATTAAGAAATAAAATACTTTCTTTAAAAATGCTAAGTTAAACAAAGGAATATTTAATATTTTTGCAATAACTATCTTATTTCTACTTTTCTTTATATAATATTATAAACATTTCATAACAAAATCAACACAGAACTAACTAAAAGAGCTCTTAAAGAATTCTTGAAAATTCCTTTTATTATTTTTCTTTGGTTATTTTTAAAAATTTAAATAACAAAAACAGACTAAAAAAAAAAAGAGCCTACATTATTTTCAAATTGAAATTTCTGCTGAAAGAGAACGATACAAATCTTTTCACTTTTTAAGAACTAAATTAAACTAAATTTAAACATCTGCCTAATTGTAAAGTTAAAATAACATTAATCATATCAAATAAAATGCAAATGAATGGATTTCATACAAGGTTGAACTGATCACATTAGCAATCCATTTTTTAGTTCCTAATCGTTTTGTGCATCGAAAGTTGTTGTATTTTCGTAGTTTTCTCGGCAGGGAACAACTTGGAGCAATGAATTTTAATTAGAACTAGTGATAATATATATGCACCTTCAACGATATGACGGCTTTTAGTTGAGATAGTGTATTTGCGCTGGTCATTTGTAATTTCTTCAGTCATATCCAGATATATCTCTAACGACTCTTCAGTTAGTTGCTGGAAAGAAAAGAACACTGAAATTTAAATTTTATTGTAGTAGGCAAAAATTAATGAGTTATTTTCTTTTTTCTCTGGCTCTTCTATCATAGCATCACACACACACAAAGGAAGTGATAAGAAACAATATTTTGAATGTAGTCCTGAGGCCTAATAGATAAGACATCTGTCTTTGGGTGAAAAGGTTGCATGCTCGATTCCCGTCGGGAACGTTTCATTGTAGTGATTTTTTTCATAGGAAATGAACGATTGCGCAGAACAGACAGACATTCTTTAAAAATGCTAAGTTAAACAAAGTAGACAGAAAATATTGAGAATTTTTTTAACAACTAAGCTATTTCTATTTTTTTTCATATAATTTTATAAATATTTTATTACAAATTCAAAACATAACCAAATAAAAGAACGTTTACAGATTTCTTCTTGAAATCTTTTTTATTATTTTCTTTTGGTTGTTTTTCGAAATTAAAATAATAAACAAAGACAAAAAAAACCCACATTTTTTTCAAATGGAAATTTCTGCTGAAAGAGAACGATACAACTTTTTTCATATTGTAAATACTAAATTAAATGAAATTTAAAGATCTACATAATTGTGTAAGAGGGAATATCAAACGAAATGAAACGAATGGATTCGATACAAGTTTTGTCGGCAGGGAAGCACTTGTAGCAATGAATTTTATTGGCAATTATTCTCTTTTACAGGGACCCAACAGAAACAAAATACATGTCAATGTCATTGTTCGCAGTCTAAAAAAGCTCCTAATAAATCAGGGATATTCTACAAATGCAATTGTGATATTTTCAGTTAATAATTGCTTATTATTTTATAAAAAAGTTAATTGAAAACATTATTTTCTCATTACTACGTGATCATTTAAGGGAATTTCTTTATTGTATAACGATTAAATATTAGAAAAAAAAAAAAAATTTTAAGAAAATTATGAGAAAAGAGCATCCGTAATAATTTATAAATTATGTTATAACATATATGAGTCAGTTATTTTTTTTTGAAGATTATATATAACTGAATATTATAATCTTTCGAAATCTTGATTTATAAATGAAAAATTTTATTTTTTAATAATTTCTTTAAAGTTAATTTATAGAAATGTAATTTATAGATAATTTTAAATTTTTAAATATCCACAAAAATATTAAGCAGAAAATCTTTTATCTTCTGTTTTTAAAAGAGACTTTAAAGTTTCTTCATTTTATAAACGACAGTAGAAGGTCAAATATCAGTTTCCGAAAAGAAAAGTCTAACTCAGAAAAGCAGTCTATTTATGTCTGTGTTTTGAAGCTATGAAAAAAACTACTATCAAATTCTTCGCATAACAATAATTTTGGTTTGACTGTATGCTAATTTATTTTTTAATTCTTCTATATTATTCAAATGCGTTTATTGAATTAAATCTAATTGGACTTATAATCCGTCTAAGATTTGTTTTGACTATTCTTAGGTTGCTAACACTGTACTGATGCACTGGCGGAACCAGAATTTTTCAAAAAGGGGGGGGGGGGGCTAACGTTTCTGATGAAACGTTAGCTATATATGACTATATCTGTGATTCTGAAGTATCTAACTTTTTATTAGCAATTGAAATCGTCATCATGAAAATTTTAATGTCTATCAGGCAGCAGCCTTTGTAGACCCCATTTTATCCAATCTATATTTAGATCTGAAGGAAGGGGCTACAGCCCCAATGGCCTCACCCTCCCGTATCCACCTATCTACTGATGTATTGTTTCTTCCTGTCGAATAACAAAAACAACGATTTTATTTAGCACTATTAATTTTGAGGTGACCTAAAAGAAAGAAAACATACGTCTGTGTTTCCTAATGGTCCACAGAAATCTGTTACTTCAATTTTGTGTTTAGTAGATATTACAATTTAATTTCGGAACAAAGAAATCTGAAAAACACAGTTATGGTTTAATATTATTATTTGAAATGCTTTCAGAAACTTCTTCTCTGATGGAAAAATAAAGAAAAACATTAAAATTTTTAACTACGAAAATTGATTATTTAAAACAGTCAGTAAGCGACGATAATTCCTAACAAAATTTCTAACGAGATTCAACAATTTACATAAAAACACCTTTTGAATTAAATTATAAATTTCCATGAGACATAGAGATAAAATTATCGAAGGTTAAAAAAACTATTCAACGAAGAGAAAAATACACGGAATCATTCCTGTACTTCATTACAATAATGATTAAATCAAAATAAGTTCATCTCTTAGCGAACAGAGTTTCTAAAGATAAATATTAACAATCTAAAATGAGCTTGTGAACAATTTGAATGAAAGTTTGCATTCAAACATTGCATTCAATAGATATTATAGGAGTCTCAGTGATATAGAGTTTCTCTATGCCTAATTAATTTATGATTTATTATTTTTATTATTTCTATGCCCTTCTCTATTGGATTGCTGAGACTTGGATTGTCCTTCCTCCGTTCTCTGCTAAATAGCAAAGTGTATTTTGATTTCATTCAAAGACACCTAACTGAGAAATAGAAGTCATTAATCTTTAAACGAGAAGACAATTATGGTTTTTGCAATGAAGAAGCCCATTCGTATTTTATCATCAATTCCGTGCTTTAATGAGTTGCGCTGGATTGGTGGTGATGATCATTTTAGATCTCCATGATCCCCAGATTGAAATTCTGCGGGTTTTTATCTTTGGGCAGTATGAAGAAACATTATTTAGTAATGAAATCTGTTTCCGATTGCAAATCTCAAACAGAAGATAGACAATTTTCAGAGACAATAATAATAATAATAATAATAATAATACCAATGATAATAATACCATTTCATTCAGAAACTGCAGTAATGAAATGTATTTGTGTAGGGAGTTTTAAGTGGAATAATGGATAAATTTTGCATTTTTTAGTAATATGGAGAAATGTAAATTATTTTAATATTTTTAAAATCATTGGTTACTGAAATGTTATTTTCTTGTCTTGTCTTGTCTTGAGCATGAAAGGTTTAGACATGTTTGTCTGTTCCTGAACTCTGATGATGATTTTGGTCTTGAACGACCTCGGTCTCTTTTTCCTTTGGGTTTATACCTCAAAATTAAATTTGGAATCTTATCGTTGGACATTCTTTCTACATGGTTAAGCCAATTTTTTTGATAATTTTGAATTTCTTGAATTATATTTGGAGTTTTAAGTTGTACTCTGATATCATCATTTTTCTTTTTGTCGAAACGTGTAAATCTTAATAAAGGTCTTAGAAATTTCATTTGTGTAGTTTCCAATCTTTGTTTGTTTCTTTGTTTCAATATCCAGGTTTCACTCCCATATTTAATTGCTGCTTTGGCTGTAATGTTGTGTAATCTTAGGTAGTGTTTCTTTCGCCATTTGCTTTCCAAATCTTCTAATTATTCCGTTCATTCCGTTGTATGTCTGTACGCTTGATATCAGGTTTGCCTCATCGTTATAACATGAAATTATGTTTCCCAAATATTTAAACTCTGATACTTGTTCTATTATTTTCCCATTAATTACAATTTTTACTCTTTGTATTTGTTTTCCACACATTGCCATAGATTTTGTTTTTAATTCCGAAATTTTCATTTTATATTTTTTTGAGATGATATTTAGATGATTTGCTCCATTTTCAAGTTCATCTTCTGAATTTGCTATCAAAACTTGATCGTCAGCATGCAGTAATGTCTTTAATTTTTTTTCTTTTGTGATGTGGATACCATTTTTATATATTGATTTCCATTCTTTTAGAATTCTATTTATATATATGTTGAAAAGTATTGGGGAAAGTCCATATCCTTGTCTCATCCTTGGTATTTTCTTAAATGTCATTATAATGTAAATAAGAATTATCGCTTTTTAATTTCTCATTATGAACTACGAATGAAAAAAAAGAAAGAAAATATTAATATGTATCTTATTAGATCTTTTGTGAAAATATAGATGTTCAATTATTTCGAGTGATATCTAAAGAAGGTTATTAATCCGTCTGTTAATCCTAAACAGAATCTTCATTTTTTTCCTCTTATTCTTGTTGCTATACTTACTTTGTTAATCATGACTTTGCAGCTATATGATAAATTATTTTTTTTTTGAATTTTAATTTTTTTATTTTATTCTTAATTTTCTAAATTTCATTAAAAAAAAAAAATAATAATAATAATAATAATAATAATAATAATAATTTTGATCATCATTTTATCTCGATAATAATAACATTAAAACTATTAAAAACTCTGTTGTTCTCATATATTTGGACCTTTTATTGAACAATTTTATTCTATGAATATCATTTTTTTTTCATTGTATGCTAAATACGCTAAAATGGCTTGACCGATCTCGTTTAAATTTGGTAAGTTGGTTATTTGTGATTGAACTCACGACATCTACATTTAATTTGATCTTCTTCCCTTTCTCATTCCTTGAAATTTACTTCCCCCTTCTCTCCCTTACAAGTTCCGTCCCCACTTTGCAACTAATATAAATTAGAGTTCTAGTAATAATTTAATTTTTTTTTTTTTTTAAATCCCAATTGTTTACTTTTTTCAAACTTGTACGTTAACCTTAGAGGTAGCTGTAGCTTTTTGCAAAGAAAAACCCTATAGTTTTTGGTAAATGTCGGACCATCAGTTAAGGAAATAAGAATGAAAACTTCCAAATTAAGATTGTCTTTAAAAACTCAATAACTGTCGTAAATCTAAAACTGTTCTTTCAGCTAACCTGTAATCTTAGAAGTAAGTGTAAGGTTCCACAAGAAAAGATCCCTAAAGATTTAGATCAGGGGTGCCCATATATTTACTGTGCCCCTTAAAATTATTTAAAATTACATTTGAGCCTTTACTTTGCTGCCAACATCAAAAAATATCATAACATATAACAGCAAATGTCTCAGACTTTACTATTAGAATACTACTATGAAACTAGCGAATTCTTTGATTATTAGAATTTTTAGTAAATTACATTTATTATTAATTATTGTTATAAATGATTTTCCTGTCATTGTTAAGCGTTTGTTTCTGTCGATATGAAGCTATTAATTTACTCTTTTTATTAACAAAATTGGTCAATTCTGAGATGGCAATTAAATCGAATCATCATCTCTACCCTTTCCTTTATTGCAAAACCCATAGAAATATATTGTTTTGACCGAAATTGGTTGTTTTCATGGGAGGATCCAGGATTTTTCAAGAGGCAAATAAGAAATTTACTATTCAGAGCTTCGTTTTGAACTAAAACTAAGCTCATGGCTCAGCGTGCTTCAGCCCTCCGTTCAAAAGATTTCATTTACGCATGCAAGAGATACGTGGCAGTCTACCAAAATCCTTCGATACTGGCATATGAATGTAATTAACTTTTACGCAAATATAAGAAGTCACTGATTATTTTATCTTACCTCAGCTGCTATAATGACTCCCTTTCGTTGAAAACAATATATTTCTACGGGTTCTGTAAAAAAGAAAAGGATAGGATGACGATTCGGTTTAATTTTGTAATTTTCTTGATCTCTAGTTCTTTCCCCACCTCTTTTTACCCGTTCTTTGTTTTTTATGTAGATTCCTGTTCTTGCTGTAATAACCACAACGGCCGTGGGCGACCCATGTTCCAAAGTTCTGAAGTTCCAATTATCACCGTCATTACCTCCGTCATGTCCTGCATCTTCACTTGGCCCAATTTTGTTTTAATGTATTAAATGTTTTTTAAAAAAATTTAGTTTGTGTTTTGGACTATTTATTTAATCAACTCACACAATTTAAATTTATTATTAAAGAATCTTCAACATTATTGAAATGCAATCATACGATGAAAGTGATAGGACGTTGAAATTTGCGACACTGCAATTAAAGAAATAAATTACGCTAAACTAAAAGAAATGCATTGCTTCTGTTTCTATACGTAATCTCTGCAATAAGGATTATTCTACTTCAATGATTTTATCACATTTAAGATCAATTAGTCTTATACAAGTATTTAGATATTTGTAGCAGAAATTAAAATTTCGAAATTTAATTTTCGATTCTGTGATATTCCGTTAATGAGATGAAATCTGTTATCGAATTTAATTTGCGGAATGTTGAAGGATAAATAAAACCGAAGATATTTTTATTCGTTCATTGATTTGATGGACTTGTTTTCTTTCAGCATTTCGTAGTTCTTTGCTTAAACAACATTTTTGAATTGTTAATTTCAAAATTTAGCCTAAAAAAAAAAATTTGAAAACATTCAAGTAATTTTTTTTTTTTTTTTTTCATTAAGCGAAAATTTCCATCAACTACAAAAATTGTAGAAGCAATCATCATCATCATTAGTATTCTGTCTCATGACAGGTCCATGGCAAAAGACAATAAAATCAGTGAAGTCTCTTCCTCCATTTTCCTCTCTCTCTCTTGCTGTCTCTTTCATTACTTGATATCCATTTTCGTTTCCCACATCATCCAGTATCATTATTCTTTTTCTTCCCCTTGGGTGGTTTACCTCAATTTTTCTCTCCAATACATTTTTCATAAGGATTTCTCACTCTTAATACATCTCCAATCCAATTATTCTTTCTTGTTTTTAAAGTCTTTATGAAGGATCTTTCTTCATCAACTCTTTTTAAAACTTCTACATTCGTTATCTGATCTCTCCACTTTATCGTCTCCATCCTCCTCCACATCCACATCTCAAACGCTTCTAACCTCTCTTCATCTCTCTTCCTCATTGTCCATGTTTCCGAGCCTTATAATGTTATGCTCCAAATGTAACATTTTATTAGTCTCTTCCTCAGTTTCAAATTCATGTTGTTAATAAATAATTTCTTCCTTTGTAGAATGTTGTATTGAAATTTTCCTTTCCTAATTTTGTCCTTAATGTCTATGTCGCATTTTCCGTTCTCTTGAATGATGCTTCCCAGATACTTATATTGACTTAATAGAAGCACTAATAATTCAGAACTGCTACAGATGACGCGATGTCAAATTCAACTTTTTTAGGAATAATTAATCTAAGCCTATTAACAGAGCTTTATAATAGAAAATCTTCTTTCGTTTTTGTTTGTTTTTTTTTTTTTTTCGATATTTTTTCTTTCATTTTTTTTTCAGCTAAAGATGACCTGCAGTTGTAGTGGATTGAAACCGTGCGTTTTAAAGTATTTTCTTATCTTCTCTTAATTTTTAGATTACTTACTATTTTGAATTTTTATTATGTATGCTAGAGTTTTTTAGCATTGCTTATTTCTAAAAAAAACAGAAGTGGTTCATTATATTTTATTGAATATTTAGTAAAAATACAGGATGTGTTTCCTAAAGAAGCCTGATTAGCCTAAATGTCTGATAACTGATAAGCCTAATTGTTTTTTACTTAAGATATAATCTTCGTTTTTTTTTTTCCTATAAAATCATTATAATACTCAATCGTTATTACTGTTAATAGTTTGCTATTTGTTTAATTTAAGAATTCTTCAGAAAGATTTCAATAATTTAAAGAAGAGTTAATTTAATTTTAAAAACTTTCTGAAGTTCTATTTACGTTAAAGTAGCCTTTCTGCTTTTAATCTTAGAAATAAAAGAAAATGTGGTTCTTAGTGTCCTAAAATATGCTTATCATGTTTCGAGAAGATGTTTCTGCTAATTCAAAATTTAACAGGAAGTAATGATTAGAAAGACGAAATTATGATAAAAATCTAAGTTATTAATGATAACATGTAATCCTGAAGGTTCAAGCAATTATGTACAGAAATAAAATCTATTATTGAGATCACAATATGAGGGGGATTAAGTGTTAAGTGTAGCATGAGATGCAGAATTGATAGTTTGTTGTATATATCTTTTTTATTTCCATTGCATTAAAATCAAACTTTAGTATTTTTTTTTAGTAAATTGGGATAGAAGAAAACCAAGTACGACATAAGTAAAGATTCAGTCTTGTAATAGATTCAGTCTTGTTGCAAAGACAACTGTTACTGAAACTAAAACTAAGAAATATCATTGATAAAAGTGCCATTTATTAATTTTGCCAAACCTCAGCTTAAACATTATTTTTTTTTTAATTTTCTTAATATTTAATTATATTGTGTTTAAAATAAAATTTAAAAAATATATCTGTGCAAAATAAAAATTAAAAATATTTTTTTTTTCAGTGCATAGGTTTCAAGAGAGCCTGACACAAACTATATAAAGTTAAATAAATTTAATAAAATAACAATACAACCGGGTTTCGTTTTCAGGTAGAATGTCAGCACGGTCAGACTGCTTAACGAAATCATTTCATCAGAAAGTGTTTTGAATCCCTCCTTATTTTAGCTGATCCTAATTGCTATAATGATTCAATTTCCGTAAGATCCATTTATCATTATGGGTTCCCTTTTTAAGGATAGAGATCGTTTTAATAGTTAATCTTAACACTCTTTAAATTAATTCTCGCCATTGTTTGTGTTTTGATGTTAAAATGTGCTTTGATGTAAAAATTAAAAATATTAGTAAAATCACCACTTTGTTAAAAAGTGTTTTTATTTTCGTTAATCAATCTGTACCGTGCTGACATTCTACTGAAAACGACCGCCGAGCCCGGAACGAAACCCGGTTGTATTGTTATATTATTAAATTTATTTAATTTTTATATAGTTTGTGTGTCAGGCTTTCTTGAAAAATAATCATTAATTTTAAAGTTTTGTATCTTTTTTT
>JAFIDM010122530.1:0-14757 GCA_023159025.1 Thereuonema tuberculata | reverse complement strand
GTTTTTGTTGACTTTCTATTATTAAGTTCTTTATTATGGAACTCACTATAGCTTGGGAGGATTGTTTTATGTGAACCTCGTTAGTAGTAGCTTCGCATTGTCGAGGAAGGGAGAGGGTTTGTTGCACGTTTTGGTGTGAATTTCCTCGAGAATGGGAAAAATTACGACAAAAACCATGAGTAGATTAGAAAAGAGGTTTTTTTTCTCTATTTTACTTTGTTTTTTAACAAATAGGTTTTGAATTGTCTTATTCCGTAAAACTGTATAGATGTATAAGTCATTTATTTATTAAGTCTTTCCATTATCCTGGGATGCCTATTTTTTTTTCACTTCCTTACGTTTATAATTATACGTTAAGCTGTAATGTATCTCATCAGATCGAAGGGATTTTTAACCTTTGAAATTTGAGATTGATATTCTTTTGAGTTAATCACTCATTCAGTGATTTCGGATCGAAATTACCTTAGCTAAAGATTATATTCGTAATTATGCTTTAAATTTTCGTAAATTGTTTGTTTGGTCCTAGTTAGAGTTTGTTTATTATGTTTTCTTCCACTGCGCAAGTAAACATAACTCTTTATAATCCCCATCCCCCCCACCTTGTCTGTTTTTTTAATTTAATCCCCTGTGCATAGTTTTGAGCAGCTAGTAATAGGCGTAAGATTACTGAGAAGCGATTTAAAGACTCTACGATACGACGTAAAGCCCACACCTCTGTATCGTTTCATTGCATGATTAAATACTACCTTTAAGTTTGGAAGCACATTTCAGATACACCTTGTAAATTAATAGGAATATATGTAGTGGCCATAAAATAACTTTCCCTGTTTGGAGGCATCTGCAACGAAAACTAATGAACGGAATGAAACCAAAATTCATATATACTCAAAATTCAGATATGAAGACATGTGGAGAAGAATGCTGCAAAAAAAAAAATAGTACCAAATGTCGCCGATAGGAGAAAATTTAGCACTTTCAGAACCAGTAAATTGGTGAATAATTACAATGAATGCACGCAAAAAGGATTATGTAAGTTTATGATCATACAGTACAGTAATGAATGGAGTTTGAGACTCACAGAAAACGTTCTGAAACAAAACAATAATTTTTAAACAACAATCTTTATTCATCAAATGTTTGTTAACAATCTGTTATCAATATTACCGACATTAATCAATCATTAGGGTCCTCTGGACCATGTGCAACATTTTCAATGTGCTGACCTTTCTTGTGTACAACATATTGCATCCGGTATATGGCGTTCTCTACTTTGCGCAAAAAGTATCAGTTTGGATGTATTTAACAGCCGGTCGTATGTTATCTTTCAACGAATGCAAGTTTGTAACGCCACCAGTATACACAATGGATTTCAGGTACCCCCACACCAAAACGTCACATGGGATTATGTCAGGGGAACGGGGCAGCCATTCCATCGGAAAATATTCACTGATAACCCTCTCATTCCCGAAATGCTGGCGTAACAGATTCTGTACTGCACGGACAATATGTGGTCGTGCTCCATCTTGCATATAACATGTCGAGTTTGAGCATTGTCTTTGTTTCAATTCTCGAATGACAAATGTTTGCAGCATTTGCAGATATCTCTCTCCATTAATGGTACAGGTAACAGAACCTGTAGGAGTCGTAGTCTGAAAAAAGTATGGTCATAACATGAACTCTGTCGTGAATCTACACTACACAGTTACAGCGCTTGGACCTCTACTAGTTCCTGTGTCGTCGAACACTGCAGTGGCAACATCTGTTACTGTGTTGTGTGATACTAGTTTTCTTTCTCTGCCGGCTCTCACTCCTAGCCATCCAGTTTCCTCGAATTTATGAATCATAGCTCGCAGTGCTACAGTAGATATTGGACCTTTATGTAAGTTATGAAACCTTCGAAAGTCCCTAAGAGCCGCAGCTGCATTTCACTCTTTAGTGTAAAACAGCTTTACAAGTAACGCACGTTGAGGTAAGGTAGGCCGCATATTGAGTACAACTCAGCAGTCAATCGATGAACTGCTTGACTGAACGTTCGCTCTTCTCTTTTCTAAAGGAGTGAGTGGCGCTGCTGTCACTTCTGCACTTGAAAATTTGCATAATCTACGTTTAGAGTGACAGCAGCGCCGAATTTTCTCCTGTTAACGATTTTTGGTACTAATTTTTTTTTTTCAGAATTCTTCTCCCCATGTCCTTAATAGACTATACCTGAATTATGGTTTCATTCCGTTCATTAATTTTCGCTGCAGATGACTCCAAACAGGGAAAGTTATTTTATGACCACCTTTTTTAATAAATCAGGTATGAGTGTAATATTCCCACTTTTTGAAAGTCTCAAAAACGGCTTTTTAATAAAGATAAGGAAGATGCTTAGAAATTGTTCTGAGCAAAATGACGTAGGTTAAAGATTAGGCCCGGATAGTTCAAAGTTATAGACAACACCAGAGTTAGAGCTAAACTCACACTTTCCCGATAGGTTTTCTTTTCAGTCAGATGCAAATGAAAAAAAAAAAGCCATTACCTCTCACTTCGAAGATAGCTTATTTGCAGGTATTTCCTGTGATTGTTGTCCGAATATCCAAATATTCATCGTTTTACATGTTGCAGTTCTAACAGTAGCCATCTGTTCATAAAAGAAAATTTTCAACACTTCTCTTGAGTCCTTACACATCAAAATCCTGAAGAGACCACCCTTAGATGTACACCGCTCTTTGACGGAGTATAGGCCCCAGATTATTCCCGAAGTTTCGAACGATCTGGAAGGTTCCATGTTGTTCCAGAAGACCTGATTTGGACTATTATACAATATGAGGTAACAACATTGTGCTCTACTACGTTAAACCTCGACCCAATTCAAAAATAGAAGAAATCTGGGATTCCAGATCTGTTTTTCTGATGAGAAAGTTCATTCTTTTGTTTATAAAACTCCCTCCCCCCATCATGGAAAGGACAAAACGTGTTATTATTATTTTTTTTTACTTTGAAAGACTATTGGCGGAGTGCACCAAACTTCAGTTAACTTTGATGACTGCAGTTTGGACGGAGCTAAAATTAGTAGGGGGTGCTGTTCCAGAAAAATTTTAGCCTTTGTTTTAAAATTGTGTGAAAGGAAACAAACATGTATAAAAAAGAAATTTATCAAGTTTATGAATAAATTTTCTTTTTATACATGTTTCCTTTCACACAATTTTAAAACAAAGGCTAAAATTTTTCTGGAGTAGCACCCCCCAGTAATTTTAGCTCCGTCCAAACTGCAGTCATCAAAGTTAACTGAAGTTTGGTGCACTCCGCCATATGACCATCATAATCCTTTCAATTCCTAACTCCCCGGTACGCCTTTGCTGGAGAATCATGTTGTATGTAAATAGTTTGTATGTAAATATTTTTTAAAATCATTTTTTTATCTGTATGTTTGTAGAAATCGTTTATCCAGTTTATTCTTTTGAATTCTTAACCGTTATTTAATCCTTTTGTATTTCCTAATTACTGATGTTCTTTTATTTTAAATTCTTCTTCATTGCAGCGCTGAATCAGTTACTTAATCTAAATTCTTTATCCAATCATTCTCTATATTTTTAATTACTTAGCTAATCAAACCCAACTTTGTAAATTCTATAAAAATCAATGTTTTTTCAATTAATAAATTAATTCAGTTCCAGAACATTACTCCTCGTCTTTCCATCTCAATGACTCTCAACACCATTACAACATCAATGTAAAATCCCTGTAGATTTACCAAAACAGTAAAATATATTAAAGCGATAAAAATACGATATACCAGCGACGCCGACGCACTTGTCAAAAAGTAAAATTTAAAAATCTCAAATTTTTAAATGTTGTTCCACATGATCATTTAATTTTTTTCCTAAATGCTTACATGCGTTCTATTTCTAGAAAACTGTTAGTTCTAGACTAATTTCAGTGGATTTTTTGTATTCAGCATAAAAACATACATGGCGAAAAGAAATTTGGTTCCATTTGATTGATTAGGAGATGAGGTATTCAAGAAAATATGTTATAAAAGGGACGTGCCACCTAAAAAAAAAAAAAAAAAACTTCAAAAATTCATATCTTTGCAAATATTTAACTACAAAATCCCATATTTTGCAGAATGTGTTACCTTATAACACTTTACATGCAAATAAGTTTTCATAAAAATCTGTGATGGTGTGGTGAACTTATCAGATGGTCTCACGTGATCCTACAGGCATTGTTGTTGTTGTTGTTGTCATGTCCCCGGATCCATTCTCAGATCACAGGTCATAGAACACTCTATGATGGGGAAATTATTGCTTTACTGTCGATCAGATTATTATCTGGGAGGCCCCCGAAGGTGACAGTCAGACTTCTGCCTCCTAGGAAGAGAAACAAACACGGAGGAAGGAAGAAACATCCAAGCCCCACGCCGGGATTCGAACCCAGGAACTAGCGCACTGGTCGTCACGGCTTGGCCGTCGCCGAGACCGCTCGACCATGCCAGCTCGGCCCTACAGGCATTGTTTAATCAAAATGTCAAATATCACATCTGATCTCCCAAAAATATTTCATCTGCGACGTAATGTGACCAGTTATATTCTACCTAATTGGGAATATTATTACATTACTATTCTTATTATTACCATTGTTCAAATCAAAAGTGCGACGTCTTCCGTAAATTACTTAAACTATAAAAAAAAAATCGAATACTTTGTAGTAGTTAAATCTACTATTCATAAAGATATTTTAACACTCCATTAATTTACTTATGATCTTTTAGTTATGATGAACATTATGGTTTTTTTTTGGAACTTTTTTAAGAAAACTTCTGAAATTTCAAACTCGGCACAAGAATTGCAGGGAAGTCTCTCAATCAATTTTCATCTCAACTTTACGATAACTATGCGCAGCAGCATTGATTTCGGATTCTTGGAATAACTCAAAAAAAATAAAATATAAAAATATTATTTTTAATGGTAAAAGTTTTAATATAAATCAAAGCAATCCTTATATATTATTTCTCAAAGGTGTTTTATTGTCGGTACGTCATAACTCCCTTAATACTTCATCAAAATCAATGATCGAGACATCATTTTGAAGATTACGTTCCCCGCTAATGACAAAAAATAAAAAAATTATTGAAAATTCATGTTTTCGTCAAAAACTTTTATTTTAAAAACCTTTTTATAAAAATGTAGACACCCTTTAATAGTAGCGACTTATGTTTCGAAACCGAAATAACATTTAGCGTCGTATACTCCAAATACACCCTTTTTTGGTTAAAAATGCACTTTAAAATAATATTTCATCGTTTCTTTAATAATAACTGATAAAAATACAAACAAAGATTTATATTTTAATAAAAATAAACGATTTATTACAATAAAAAAACATAATTTATAAACTTCTCATATTATTTCTCAAAGGTGTTTTTTTTTTTATTATTTCTCTTCATACTTCATCAAAATCAATAAATGAGATATCATTTTGAAGATTACGTTCACCGCTAACGACGAAAAATAAACAAATTGTTTAAAATTAATTATTTCATAAAAAAACTTTATTTTAAAAATCTTTTTATAAAAATATAGAAGGCATTTGACATACTATTGACAATCTGTTCATTTATTTATTTCCACATTATCATTCGTGACTGATCAAGATACCCTTCGAATTATTCGCACGGGTCAACCTTTTTTATAAAAAATGGAGAAGGCGCCATCTATTGACAATGTATTTAACTACATGCACGAAGCTTCAGAGTTATTTATTATTTCTCAAAGGTGTTTTTTTTTCTTGCGAATTATTCGCACGGGTCAGCTAGTATAATTAATATTTGAAATATCTAACATTACAAGTACTACGGTGAAAAAACTAGAAATAATAAATTAAATCATAATTAATAAATTCAAAAAATGTTAAATGGCTACATGGCATTAAGGGTCCTTTGGTGCGAAGTAGGTTTAGGCTCCCAGTGATTCAACAAATGATATTTAACTCAATAATAATAATATAAGAAAATAAATCGTAAAAATTGAAGAGCAAAATCGAGTCATACAATAAATAATGGTAAGGAAAGGAAATTGATTAAATAATTTAAAACTTAAAACATAATAAAAGAAAATAAAGGAAAGTAAAAAAAAATAAACGAAATATATGTAATATTGAAAGGTTTGGTTTCACATAATTTAATCTAATATTGAGCTGTTCCCTAATCCACCCCGTAAAAATGAATCGGAAAAGGCAATTCCTTTTGTTTATTCTTGTGCTGGGCTTAACAGACATTAAGCCCAGTTAATCTAATATTGACTTTACGTATTTTTTTTTTTATTTATTTATTTTATGTTTTTCATTGCCATTCGATTCGTTTCTGTTCTTTTAATTAACATATTTATTTACGTGTGAATTAATTGATTAAATGTCATTGAGTTTATTCTATTTAACTTTTTAATTTTCAATAATAATATTAGTATTTATACTTTGACCTACTTTATTTTGTTTTACTATCGTTTGATTCTGATCTTGTCATTATTTTTATTTTTCGCGATTTTAATTTTTTATTATTTTTAGTTTTTTAGTCATAAATGTGATGTAAAGTATTTCGATCATCAATAAAAAAGCTGAATAAAATTTTTTAATTTATTTCCCAATTTTTTTCTTAGTTAACTTTAATCTTTCCAATTTTTGTTATTTTTTTACAAATTCTAATTTCTCTTCATTTTCCTTTAATACCATTCAATTATTGTTTATTTCTAGTAATAAAATTTATTTTAAATAAAGGAATTGATCAATAAAACCTATAAAAATAATTGAGTACCAAAAGATTATAAATAGAAAGCTTGTAAGTTAACTCTGGAACTTCAAAGCTTTGAAGTTTTTGTAGAAATCTCAAACTACGAATGTATTTAGAAGAATCTGAGAATGATTTCAGTTACATGATTTAATAGTTCAAGATTATATGAATAAGGAAAAAGTTGGTTCTGAATAGTCATCATAAATTCAAAGTTTAAAGTGAGGATTTATTCTTATTTTATTTCTATTCTAATCGAAAGTTCATTTCACTTGATTCAATTTTCATTTATAAACATAGACGAATCTTGTTATTTATCACAAAGTAAATTTAAAATGAAGTTCCCTGTTTTGAAAAATATATCAGTGACGCCGACACACTAGTCAAAAATTTAAAAATTATAAAATATTAAAAACAACGAGTTTCGGCCCATGAAATCAATGGGGGCCTTCCGGTAAAATAACCTGATAATTAAAAAACACAAGCTTATATAGCGAATAAAGCATCAAGGTATTTCGTGTAAATGGTTATTACTTAATGATTGGTTCGGTTGGAAGGGTTTATTGCATAGTGGAATAGGGAGGGGAAGAATGAAAAAGTGGAGTTAGTTCCATTACGGAAAAAGGGGTTGAAAAAATTTTTTTAGAAATCTAATTGTATTGATTCCTTTATGGCGGAGTGCACCAAACTTCAGTTAACTTTGATGACTGCAGTTTGGACGGAGCTAAAATTAGTGGGGGGTGTTGCTCCAGAAAAAGTTTAGCCTTTGTTTTAAAATTGTGTGAAAGGAAACAAACATGTATAAAAAGAAATTTATCAAGTTTATAAATAAATTTTCTTTTTATATATGTTTGTTTCCTTTCACACAATTTTAAAACAAAGGCTAAAATTTTTCTGGAGCAGCACCCCCCACTAATTTTAGCTCCGTCCAAACTGCAGCCATCAAAGTTAATTGAAGTTTGGTGAACACCGCCATTAATCTTTTAATTTTTTCCTTTCTTTTTTCAAAATCCATATTTATCTATGTTTTGCACGGATAGAACTTGATTATAACATTGTACATTGGTTAAAATATGATAACATTCTTTGCATTTCCGTAGGATTTAATTTTTTTTAATTACAAATTACGGAAACCTGGTCGAAGTTAATATTATTTTCGAATGTATTTTTTTGACTGTGTTATAATTACAATCTTTATTTTTTAAGGCATATTGGTGTTGATTTATATGGCTAGAAAGCCTTTGTTTCGTTTCGCCGATATAAATACAGCCTTCTTCGTTAGCACAAGGGATAGCGTAGACTACTCCTTTACTGTCCAATAAGCTTTTTTTGGTTATTTTGTTTTTGTTTGTGAAATTATATATTTTAGCGATCGTGTTATTGCTAGAGGATGTGGGCGTTATATTGAGAGGTTGAAATATTTTGCCTAGCGCCTGGAAAAGATTAGGATGAAACGGAAGATATATATATTTACGGGATAATTTATCGGTGTCATTTTCATTAATGTAATGCATAGGTGTGAATTTTGCAATATGTATTTAACATGGGGGTATCCATTTTGTATAAATAGTGCCCTAATGTTTTGAATTTCATTTGTGAAAGCGGATAAATTTTTTGGTAAATTAAATGCACGATTGACAGCCATTCTGATATTGTTAATTTTAAATGGTTTTGGACAAAATGATTGAAAGTGTGATTGGCTGTGCTGTTTACGGTATACTGAGGTGCGAAAGGAATTTTCGCTGCGTTTTATTTGGACATCTAAAAATGCAATGGTATTGGAAATAGCATCTTCATTTTCTGTTTTAAAATTAATATTGGGGTGGATAGAATGAATGATGGTTTAAATGTCTTCTTGGATGGAGGGGTGAGAATAAAAAAGGAGATCGTTACATAACGACAGTACATCGGTATAGTAAGACCCTTATTATCATAGATCATAAAGGCCTCGTCCTCTATATATGCCATTGAAATTTCCGCCAAAAAGGCGAAGGCGACGAGGCCTATGAAAAGACCTGTGCTTTGGCTGTAAATGTGATTGTTAAAAACGAAGAATTGAATAAACCATTGATGAGTGGAATTAATTCATTTTCTAAGGGGCCGTCCATATATTACGTCATTTCAAATTAGGGAGGGGGGGTCAGGATGTTCGATGACGGTAACATGACGCATGGGGAGGGGGGGGGGGCTTGCCAAAAATGACGTCATCACTTGCTAATCTGAGATGACCCTAAAATAAGTTTTAATACTTAGCTCAGTTGGCTCACAAATCGCCGACAGGCTTTCCAAATGGGCAAGATGTTTTATAAGAATAGATGATGGGCTTCAATGCTCATATTGTGGAAGTAGTTTACTTAATAAATATTTCCAAAATGTTGAAACTTTCGCAGAAAAGGATGTAATGCCAAGGTCTTTTAGAAATTTAAAGATGGAGGTTAAAAGACATATGCAGTCAAACAAACACATCAACAATTCTCAATCCTATTTCCGTGAAAATAAAGAATCGGAAGAAATGGAAAAGACATTGAAGTTAAATGCACTCAAGTGTGCAAATACTACCTCCTTCATACGGTACATATAAAAAAAATTGTCGTATGAATCATATGAAGATTTGGTTTGTATCATGCATAACAGTGGGTCTGATATTGGAACCAAAATCATTCAAAGGAATTTCCTCGCTTGTACTTGCCATGTGCACAATTCCGTGTTACTGAAAGAAATCTCAACTTTTAATACAAGTGTTGATCTGCCTGTGGGAATAGTTGCTGATAAGATAACGGTAAACCATCGTAGCAGGCATATTATAGGATTGTGAATTCCAATTTTTGATATTAACACAAGCAATCTTTTTCATTCTATTTATCTGGAACATAATTTTGTAAATGATTTTTCTGATAAAGGCCTATCATCTAGCATCCTTAAAACCCTTCTTAAATTTGGGTTAGATGCTCAATATATGAGAGAGCACTTAGCTGGCATAGCTGTAGATGAGCAGTACATAAAGTTAGGTGTTGCTATCCATATAAAAGATGAGCTAAATTTGAAACAAATTCTGGCATTCTGGTGCTAAACATGATGCACCGCACTGAATTGACGGAGAAAAATGCTGAAATGTCAAATATTATTAACAAGGCACAAAATCTTATACTTGAATATATTATGGAATTCATGCAGTGGTTAAAATATGAAAGGCTTATCTAAATCAATAGATTTTGAAGAAGTTTTGTATCAAACAAAACTTTTCAAATCAATGAAGTTTACTGCTTATTCAATGGAAGTATTTAATAGTTTCCTACATGATTATAAATTTGTTGTATAAACTTGTGAAAAAGAAAAATGGATTAATTTGCATTACGTGATAATTTGTTAAACAAATCCACTATATTCGATATACTTTCGTTAGCAGATTTATATGGCATTTTAGCTAAAACTTCTAAATGTGTTCAGTCAGTTGAAATTCTTCCTTGGGATTAAGCAAGATCAATTAATAATTTTCACTCATTTAAAATGAATTTAAATTTAAAAACATTTATGAATTACATTGATGCTATCTCGGGACTTAAAAAAGGTGATGATTTGTGTCAATTCTTGAAAAAAATTCCAGATTCATTTTTCAAATATTCAGAAACAGCTACAGAGTTATTCAAATTTTGCATTTATCAAGGTGTGCCACTACATGATGAATTTGAAAGCTCGAAAGTATTAAGATCAACTACTTCCACTAATTATCTGAAGAGGAGAAAAATCAGCTGAGTTCAAATTTTAAAACTGATTTAAAGGATTTTATCAAATTCATCACAAACATTTTGGAAAAATTTGATCATTATACCCAAGGAAAAAAATAAAGGTAATATGACACAAAAGGCTGGATGTCTTTTTAACTTTGATCATTTGATACATCCTCAGTCGGATGTTTCTGGTGAACATTTGGCATCTACGTTCACTTCTGAGAGATTCTCAAGAGTATATCAGCGACTTTCTTTTTAGCCTTACAAATAGTGATAAGGACACTTTTTTTCTTTGAATATAAAGAGCTATGTGGGGAGATGTGGGAATGGAGAAGAATGGAGAAGATTAGATGGACTGATTTGTTGACAAATGAGGAAGTCCTTCACAGAGTTGGAGAAAAGAGGACTATGATGGCAGATATACGTAGGAGAAGAGACAGAATGATTGGCCACCAGCTTCAACACAAGGGAATACTTGCCGAGCTCATGGAGGGCCATATCCATGGAAGAAGAACAAGAGGTCGCCCCAGGACCAATTACATATAGAACATCCTTAAAGACAGGAATCTGCAGTGCTACGTAGAGTTGAGCCGGGCTGCACAAGACCGTAAAGGCTGGAGACATTATGTCGTGAACCAATCTGCGGATTGATCTACCATGATGATGAAAGAGCTATGTTCTTCGATGCAGTATAAAATATCTAAAAACAGAGATGAAGGGTCACTTTGTGATTTACGAAAGCTTTTTAAGTTATCTAAGGTACGGCTGAAGCATAAATTCCCCTTTATTCTAAAATTTTTCTCGTTTTGTATGTCAATCCCTGTGTCAGAGGCAATATGTGGGAGTTGGGGGTAAGTAATAAGCAATGTGAGGGTAAAAAGACCAAGAGGTAATGACGGCTCATTGGTAGACATTGCCACATCAGATAGGCGTGTATTTATTATGCTGAATGGTCCTGAAAGTGGATGTAAGCATATACGCAATTTTTTGAAAGCTGCATTAGTTGAAAAATATGAGATGTCATACTTTCATCATTTTAAGCTTGTGTCCACAAATGTTGCTTCTAAATCTGCTGTTACTTCGAAAGTAGTTCGTAGAGTTATTAATGATTCAGATAAATGCTTACCATGTTTTCACGAAGTTATATATTAAATAATTTTGAAAGATAAAACTGTGTTTAAGTTACTTTTTTTTACTTTCAGCCTGAGGTATTACTTTTCTCTTAGCTTGTATTAACTGCAAATTCAATTTTAAACTGTATAAATATTTATTTATTGTCTGCATGTGTTATTGGTTATATATTTTAAAATGCAAATTTTGCTTTAAAATGACAGTAATTTAGTATGATATTAATGCTGGCTCTATATCGTTCAAGTTGCACGAAATTTTGGCTTCTGAAACTGGTGCTGCAGATTCATACAGAAAATTCTGCTGCTGGGGACAGCATCATGGGGTAGGCACGTGATGTCGAGTGGGCTGAAGTGGACGTGGATGGGAGCCGAGCTCAACAGGAGAACCTGTAGCGAATCCCATTCCTGTGATTCAGTTTGGAGGAATGGATGTAGTCCCCATGGGAAAATATTAAATAAATAATTAATTTTACAGTTTTAGTAGATTTTAATTGACGAAGTAATCCATCACATTTATAGCTTTTAGAAAATGACGTCATTTTGCGAGAGAGAGGGGGCGGGGCATTGGATTATGACGTTAGGATAATTTTAGGAGGAGGGGATAAAAAATGGGGTAAAATCGATGACGTAATATATGGACGGCCCCTAAGTTAATTTGGGAGAAATTGTTGATTTGTTTTTTATATGCTCTCATGTCTTAAAAACCAAATCAGCTGAAATAGAAGTAAAGAGTGAGGCAACGTCCAGGGAAAAAATTATCATGGTATACGAGCACTCGAATTTTTTGGACAAATGTACTGCTGTCTTTTACCGCAAACTTGGATACGTTTCCTTATGTTAAAAGCTTCTTATATATGATGGTTGATAATTTTTTTAAAGCAGCGTTATTACAATTTACTATGGGTCGTACGGGGAAACCCTCTCTCGTCTGAGAAAGAGTTTTATAGATGGGATAGCTAGTGAATTGTCCTTCAGCTCGTTGGCACTTTTTGGAAAATGCATTGTTGAGCATGTAGAGAATGAATAATTTTTCTGTTCTGGGTAAGCACTAATTTGGGTTGAGTAGTTACAAAAGAAAACCTTGGGATGAACTCAGAAATTTTTCGTTCCTTATTAATATAATCATGCATTATTAAATCATATAACTGTAATCATTCTCAGATTCTTCTAAATGAATTACTCAATTCTAAATTGAGATTTCTAACAAAAACTTCAAAGTTTTGAAGTTCCAAAGTTAACTTACAAACTTTCTATTTATAATCTTAGGTACAGAATTTTTTTATAGGTTTCTTTGATCAATTCCTTTATTCAAAATAAATTTCTCTATTCGAAATAAACAATAATTGAATGGCATTAAAGCAAAACGAAGAGAAATTAGAATTTGTATAAAATAACAAAATTTGAAAGATTGAAGTTAACTAAGAAAAAAATTAGGAGATTTTATTCAGCTTTTTTATTAATGATCGAAATACTTTAAATCACATTTATGACTAAAAAACTAAAAAAAATAAAAAATTATAATGGCGAACAATAAAAATAACAACAAAATCAGAATCAAACATAAGTAAAACCAAATAAAGTAGGTCACAGTATAAATAATAATATTATCGTTGAAAATTAAAAAGTTAAATAGCATAAAGTGATTGACATTTAATCAATTTATTCACTCATAAATTAAAACTTTAATTAAAAGAACAGAAATGAATCGAAAGGCAATGAAAAACAAAAAATAAATAAAAAATAAACTAATATGAAGTCAATGTTAGATTCAATTTTGTGAAACCAAAGCTTTCAATATTACATATATTTCGTTGATTTTTTTTACTATCATTTATTTTTATTTTTATTTTATTGTGTGTTCAGTTTTAAGTTGTTTAATCAATTTCATTTTGTTACCATTATTTATTGTTTGACTCGATTTTTGCTCTGAAATTTTTTCGTTTTACTTTTTGTTTTATTGGTTTATTATTATTGGTTTATTATTATTGAGTTAATAATTATTTTGTTGAATCACTGGGAGCCTAAACCTCTTTCGCACCCAAGGACCCTGAAAGCCATGTAGCCATTCAGATTTTTAGATTTTATTAATTAGGTTTTAATTTATTATATCTATTTGTTTTTCTCCGTAGTACTTGTAATGTTAGTTATTTCAAAAATTATTTATATTGTTTTGATTTATATATAAAACTGTAATCATTAATAATAATATTTTTATTTTTTATTTTTTCTGAATCCTCTCAAGAATCCGAAATTAATGCGTAGTTATCTTAAAGTTGAGATGAACATTGATTGGGAAGCTTCCCTGCAATTCTTGTGCCGATTTTGAAATTTCAAAAGTTTTACTTTAAAAACTTCCTTAAAAAAAACCACAATGTTCATGACAAGTAAGATAGCATAAGTAAATAAATGGAGTGAAATAATATCTTTATGAATATTAGATAAATCTACTACACAGTAGGTAATTTTTTTGTAGTTTAAGTAATTTGTCAAAGAGGTCCCACTCTTGTTTTGAAGAATGGTAATCATACGAAAAATAATAATTTTCCGGTTATAGTGTGTTCTAATTTCTCATATCAAATCACATTCAGGTGAAATAATTATTTAGAGATCAGGTGTGATCTCCGAAAAATATTTCATCTGCATGTGATTTGTTATGGGAAATAAAAACACACCTTATTCTGAAAATTATTATTTATGGGAGATCAGTTGTGATCTCAAAAGAGGAAATGCTAAAACTAGAAATTGTAATAACTTTTATGACTTTACCTTTTGATTAAACAAAGGCCGTGATAATGAGTATTTACAGTGGAAATAATGACCGAGTTTATTTACCCATAATCAAATCTTCTCAAAATTTCAGTTTAATAAATGTGGGTAATTTTGTTTTTAATTATTGAAAAAAACAACAAAGTTTCAAATGATATTCATTCAATTAAGTGGCAATATTGATCATAAAAATTAACTTTTGCTGTTTCAACTCCTATCTGACAGAAAATTTTAATAAAGTGAAGAAATACAAGGCTGCATCTGAGTAAACAAATTTAAGTTGGATGTTTTTTATTTGTTTTGTTTTTTTTTACTTCAATAAGAATATTTTAGAAAATCGAAATGAATGAATTATTCTCAGTTTTTAAAG
>JAFIDM010122529.1:0-14759 GCA_023159025.1 Thereuonema tuberculata | reverse complement strand
CCTCCTTTTTCCTAAACTTCTTCCCCTTCACATTAAAAGAGGACCTAGTGTTTATTTGTGCAAAGCGCCATTCCCGAACAGCTGTTTCTCGGTAATATGCCGATCATCAGCGGGAAGCAGACGCATAAAATCCCTAGGTCCCATTACGGAGGTGAATATTAGTTAAAGAGAGAACAAGAGTGGAACCTCCAATCTTAAAAACAAGAAATAAGAAAACACATTAAAAAGAAAAGAATAGAAAACCATGTGCCAGGCTCAGCTGGCCGCAAATGGATTTTCTGTATTTCTTGTTTTTAAGCTTGGAGGTTCCACTCTTGTTCTCTCTTTAACTAATATCCACCTCCGTAATGGGACCCAGGGGTTTTATGCTCTGCTTCCAGCTGATGATCGGCATATTACCGCGAAACAGCTGTTCGGGAATGGCGCTTTGCACAAATAAACACTTGGTCCTCTTTTAATGTGTTTACTATTTTTTAGGCAATTAATTTGATGCCTACGAAAATCCATTTGCGGCCAGCGGAGCCTGGCTCATGGTTTTCTATTCTTTTCTTTTTAATGTGTTTTCTTATTTCTTGTTTTTAAGCTTGGAGGTTCCACTCTTGTTCTCTCTTCTTCCCCTTCACTTTCTAATCATGTTGTAATCTCTTGACAAACTCTTTTTTTACCTCTTATACTCAGGGGAGTCTGAGACGTAATCCTCAACACAGCAACTGCAAGTAATTCAAAACTTCGCAAATTCGTTAGTAAATTGAAAAATAAAATAAACAGAATAATGAAAATTGACATATTCTTTATTTGTTTGTTTATCAATAGGAAAAATGTTCAAGTAAAATATTCAACAGGAAACTTCCCAATTGTCCCATCCTGGAATTTTAAATGAACGTCATGGAATTTTTTTTCCCCCTCAAGAGGACTAAAAGATAGAAAACTGGTATAATAAAATTTACTTTTAAATTTTACTTAATTAAGTTTGTAAAGTACAATTTTTACAGGCTTTTACACTGCCAATATATTTTGGCCCCCTCCCCTGGAAAAGAATCCTGTGGGTCTCATGTTAACGAAATATTTATTTATATTCGGAAGTTCGTGTTAGGTCAAAATATCCCATTACAAACTTTTGTGGCCCTTTGGGAGGGTCCTTAAGAGTTCCGTGACCAACGAGATTAAGTTGAGATCTGAAATAAGTCCAACATCCGCCATCTTTAATTCCCGAGAAACACATCTACAAAAATAAAAATGGATTATTTTAAAGAGTGCTGTGTGGACTCTAGAACCCGTCTCAGGAGAATTTAGCGTGGAAAAAAAATCCCCTACATTTATGCCAGGAACTGAATCCAGCTCCTCCAGCCGCAGTCAAGTGTTTCACCACTGGGTCCACAGTTAATTTATTAGAGAAGCAGACGGTCATGTAAAGCAAATGTGTCTAAGTTTTCTGTTGGATCCTAAATAAGTAATGCACAGAATTCTATTGAAATTCATTCAGCCGTTTCAAACAAAGAAGAAAAATATTCAAGTGGAACAGTAAGAGATTCCAAGCTAAGGAAACAAAATTTACGAAAATCGGTTTAGCGGGAATCTATTCATGTCTATGACGCGGGAAAGACAAATCCATGCTTACTCAATACTAACATTTATTTAAAAATGAGTGTCAGTTATTCAAATTGATCCTTTCAAAGTATAAAATGTTTCATTTTTAAAACAACTTCTGCTTCTTCAAAGAAAAGATCTTCCAAGAAAGAAAAGTATTCTTCGTAGCAGCTTCTTTTCATATATCCTGTAAACAATTTACTCCTAGAAACTCTTAATACAACAACACTCCTTTAATTCCCAGGTTATTTCGTCCTTCTTTGCGATGAATTTCTTCAGGTGGTAACAGAGGACAAGATTTACCATTCTTCTTCCTCTACATTTCATAAGGGTTACAAAATAAGAACTAAAATAAAATATGAAGATTATCGTATTCAACAGCATTGTTATTAATAATGATAACAATGAATAACACCATTAATAATAACGATCCTTCATAAATACAACAGTAACATTACTCGCATTACATCATTAATATTTAAAAACTTATTTTTTCTTAAAGTCTTCAACATATCCAAATGATGCACTACTCATTTTAAGAAACGTATCCGTATTAATACAACGTTTGCAATTGATCAAACATGATTCGATCTTGAGTCTCTCTTTTTCTTCAGAAATTTCGCATTCAATTTTGACAATTAGATCTGGGTTGTGTCCTTCTTCGTCACAGTGATCTGCCCAGTCAGAAATTCTACTTTTTTTTATTAAGTTCTGATATGTTCTGCCAAACTCTCTTTTAAAGTTCTTCCAATACTTCCAAGATAGACGCCCCCACAGTCTCTGCAAGTCAGACTATATGCAATCCTCATTTTATTTAGCATATTCTCATTAACATTCTTCTTCTGTTTCAACAATTTGTTACCTTTATAAAAAACTAATCGAATACTGTTTCCTCTACAAACATCTCTAATATTTTTGTTTACTTCAAATCCCAATGGTAGCTTAATTACTTTGTTAAAATTACTGTTTTCTTCTTTCTGTTGTTTCCTTAATTACGTAAATTACGAATGAATTTGGGTATTCATTATTTATAAAAATTTCCTTCATATTCTTAATTTTATTTGACCATGACCTTTCATTCTCTGTATAATCTGTTATTCGTTTGATGTAATTCTTAATAATTGCTTTTTTTGTACTAATATTACAACTAGAATTAAAATTCAGAATGTGGTTACTTTTTAATGACTTTTCAAAATGTTCGTAAGAAAGATATTTGAAAGATGCAAATATTGATAAAGAAACATTAATGAAATTTTGAAACTGATATGTAATAATAGTTATTTTTTATAAAGGTAAATTTTTTAAGCAAGTTATAGGTTTCCCAATGGAAGTTCAATTTCTGGAACAATTTGCAATATTTATAAGAATTGGTTAGAAAACACAACTATTTTTAAAATGGAATAAAGCTGATTATAGCTACTTGAGATATGCTGATGATATTTTATTAATATGGAGGAGAGCAGAGAGACAGTTTTAGAAATTCTATATTTATATTAATATTGAAATTAGTTTAAAATTTGCAGTTGAAAAAGAGAAAGAAAACAAGCTGGATTTCCTAGACGAATTATTGATAAATGAAGATTATAGGATTTCTTATGAACATTATGAAAACTCATTTTGCGTTTTCTATTTATCAAATAATTTGAAATTTGCACGAAACTAAGTTTTGTATGGTAGCTAAAATTTTACGGATAAAGTTATCGAAAGGAAGATTCCAGACATCCAATGGGGATGTTTAATGTTCTTTAGTTCCAGGCTAAAAAAGTCACTTGATGAAGGGACTCACGTTTTAATCCTTCCTAATACTGCTGAATTTCGGATCTTTATTCAAGAAGATTCAAACTAGAATTCTAGTTTGAATCTTCTTGAATAAAGATCCGAAATTCAGCAGTTTTTAGGAAGGATTTAAAACGTGAGTCCCTTCATCACGTGACTTTTTTAGCCTCGAACCAAGGACCTTAAACATCCCCATTGGCGTATCGACGAATGGGCTTGGGGTTGCTTTGCATCCGTCACCCATCTATTGCTTGCCAAAAAAGGAACAAATCCAATATTTTTTTTTTTTTTTTTTATTAAAATCATATTTTTGGCTTCTAATTCTCAGGAAAATTTCTGAACAATTGAATTAAAACTATACAATTTATATAATTCCAGATGGTTTTTAAAAAAATAAGTAAAAGCGCTGTAGAAAAAAAGCGAAACTGAATATAAAGAAATACGTTAAAACGCTTTTGTAACAGAAAACAGTTGTTAGAGGCAAATCCACCGTCAGCGTCAGTTTCAATTTTGAATACACAGGAATTGAATTGCGTACTTCTTTTTCTTTTTTTTCTTTTTTTTTGGGTAGAAACCTAAGACATCATTTTTAGAAGTGAAAATAAAGTATAGAAAATTGTAACGTAGATACCGATACTGCCAAAATTACAAAAAACAAAAAATGCATTCACAGAACCCTTCCTAAAGTTGGATTTCACATTTGAAATGAAAATTTTATTTACTTAATGTATTCATTGCTTCGGTCCACGTAATACTGTAATCATTTTAGGAAGATGAGAGAATTAAGATACCACTTAGAAATTACAAAATAATTATATTTTACGCAACAAAAAAATACAAACGAAGAGACTGTGCTTATTTTGATGTGGAACAAACAGATCAGAGAGAAAAGGTTTTTCCAATTAAAAAATAAATAGTTAAAGAAAAAAGACCGACAGGGAGAAATAAGGCCCTATCTGAGGATACCAATTATAGTAGCGCCAACTGGATGGGTGTGAACGGGAAAGGTACCATAAACGACAAAGATACAAATGTTCAATAATAATCTGGAATTAGGAGATTTAAATATTATTGATAATATACATTCTTGGAACTTCAAGAAGTTAGAAATAATTTCCATTTTAATGTATTATTTCTAAATATTTGCTGTAAAAGGACAAATTTTAGCTATTTAGTAGCAAAAATTAATAATAAAATTCAAGTAATTGATTTTATAATTTTAGCTGAAGTAAACATCAAAAAATGAAGAGATTAATTATTTCAATATACCAGGTTTTAATAAAATTTATAAACTAAGAAATCATGCTAGAGGAGGAGGAATTGTAACGTTTCATAAATTAGAATATTTATAGGACAATCAAGCAAAGAAGATAATCATAGGTTATCGATTACTACTACCAAGTATTCTCCGAAGTACAGTGCCTTCTATTGCCCAGTGTTGTAACTAATCCAATGTTTCTGCAGAATAATTTTTTTTTTAATCTTGTATCTTTAAACTGTCTATACATTATTTTTGTATTATTTTATTGTTATTACTTTTTTATATTATCAATATCTTATTATTAATTTTATATTATAAATTTATTTTTAAGATGTTTGTTGTTTTTTAATTCTATTTTTATTTTTAAATTTACGTATTTCAGTAATCAAATATGTGTTTCACCTTTTTTTAATGTTATCAATTGAATCAAACAAATTGGTCTCTTCCGCATATTTAGTGGCCCTGAAAAGGGCTTTTTTATTATTTATGTGAATTCTAAGAAACAGCCAATACAGAAGTTAATCTGAAAGAGGTTCAAAGCTTTCATCAAAATCACTTTCATCACTGGAATCCGAAGAAATGCTTATTAAATATTTGTAGATTTCTACATTTATGAACAAATTCAAAGCAGTTATTGCGTATATGCCTATGCGTTTCAAGATTAATACCACCCGAAGAAATGATATTTGGCAGTATCGTGTAGCGCACTGATCGCTGTTGGCCTTTGCCGGTGTGAACCCAAGTCAAGTCTCATCCAGATAAATAACTGTTTTCCCTTCCGAACGTACCTGTTTGATTTGCCTTCAATATCTAGGTCGATGGGCTACAATATCAGGCTTTTCGATGTAAAATTGCCTCATGTCAATTCTTCCGTACTTCATTCCTAGTTTCACACGAAGAATTGTTCATAATGATGTTTTTGCCTCCCGTGAATCCAATTTTCGATTGTAATTTTGAAAGAATTTTACTAATTGTTGGATACTGATTCTCTTGATAAAACATTCCAAATTATACCTCTGGATTGGCTCTGTAAGGTCAGACCTTTCTTAATAACGAACACTTGTCCTTCCAGCGCCGCCATCTTTTCTGAAACTCTCGGCGGTTCACAATTTCCAGGAATAACTAAAGGATCCCCCTATTCCCGTTTTTACCATATCTTCTTTCTTTGTCTGAAGTTTAGAAAATAATATAACCAAAGACTCGATAACATATGAAAACATTCAATGCAAAATTAGACACACTTCAACAAATGAAATTTTCATTTTCTATATAATATATAAACCTCCTTTAAATAACAAAAGATTATTTGTAAAGGAATTAAAAGAAAACGTAATTGCAATACAAAAAGAAAATAATAAATAATTGTATGTGTATAGGTGATTTCAACATAGACATTAAAAATAATAATAATAGCATTAATAATATAACCAATTCGTATCCAAAATTTTTTTACAATCTTGGATACAAAAATCAAATATACAAAACAACAAGAAACTATGCAACAAATAAACAAACTTCAAAAACTTGCATTGATCACTGTTTTACTCATATAAACAGTTATAATATCAAATCTAATATAATTCAATGGGATATTTCGGATCATTTTGGAATCTTAATAGAATTTGATAAAGAAAATAATCAGAATGATAAAAATAAAGAAAACGATTTTAGAAAAAAATTCTGGATTAATACAGATTACCTAAATGAGAAATTATCAAATCTTACTATTGAAATTCAAAGAGAGTACAATAAGGATCCTAATACATACATAAAAAAATTCAATAAAATCATTAAAGAATCTAGACAATAAATTAAACATGAAAATGAAAAAGATAGTACAGTTAAAGAAAATAAAAAGGATAAAAAATATTGTACATTCAAGCAGCCCTGGATGAATAATGATATTATTAAACACATTAAAGAAAACCATATTTTATTTTTTAAATATAAAAATAACAGAACAAACAAAATATATGAAGAAAATTATAAAAAGAAAAGAAACTGGCTAAAAAATTATATACATAAAATAAAAAATAATTACATAAACAATGTTATAAAAAATAGCAACGAAAATAATAAGAAAATATGGAATTTGATAAAAAATGATATTAACTACAAAAAAAGAAAATAATAATTTAGAAATACCAAACTTAATATTAAAATGCAATAGTAACTGTGCTTTCAAAAATTTACATAATACATTTGTACAGAAAAGCAAAACTAGATATCGATGGCTTAGCGCAAAAGTAGCGAATATCCATAAGCTTAAGCAATGTATATTCGCTACTTTTGTGCTAAGCCATCGATATGTAAATAATAATCAATTACTGTAATAATAAATGAAAATAAAAATTTAAACTCTATTGCTTTTTTCTTATCAAACCAAAATGATATTTTAAATAAATAATTTCATAAGTAAAACTTATAATATCAAGTGTGGTGTCCCACAAGGATCAAACTTTGGTCCTCTATTTTTCATTCTCTACATAAACTCTATTTGTGATTCAATAAAAAATTATTGAAATAAATTACATTTTTATTTATGCAGATGATGTTTTACTGATTAGCAATAACCATGATCAGAATCTGGCTTTCATGTATCTACAACTAGACATAAATAATATTTCAAAATGGGCTTCAGAAAATAAAATGTCAATCAATCAAAAGAAAACAAAAATTATGATAATTAAAACTAAAAACAAAAAAAATTAATTAAACTTACATTTTAAATTTCACGTTAACTCTTGCATTAATAGTCTATGTAGTAATAACATTATAAATAATAATTGTAACTGTCCTGATAAAGATTTTGTCAATAATTACAAATATTTAGGTATTTATAGCTATAATTGGAACAATCATTAAAGTCCGCGCGCTCAAAGATGACCCTCCCAGAATGCAACGCAGCTTATAGATTGACCCTTCCTGGCTTTTCGTAGTTATTCAAATGGAAGAGAAAATGGCGGTGGCGGGTTCACAGTTAACATTTCGACGAGGAAGAGTTATCAACAGTCAAGCTAAGGAAATTATTCGTCGTTGCTCGTCGATTTCTAGAAGATGTATCGCCCAACAACGATTTGAAAAGTAAAAAGGATGCATTGAAAGTCACTGCAGAATATACTGGAGTGAGTTTGTCTACGGTAAAGAGAATTTTACAGTCGCCATTGCTACTAACGCCAGGGAGAAAAAGGCCTCGTTTGGCTCCAAAGAGTTCGCCTGACGATTTTGATTGTTATGTCATTCGTCAAATTGTTGCTGATATGGATATCAAAAAGGAATTGCCGACATTGAGGACGTATTCAAATTTACGTATTCAATTTACAGGTCAGTCAACAAGTATGCGTGTGATTCTGAGGAAATTAGGATTTCGTTTCAAAAAAGTCAATCACCGATCTGTTTTGCTTGAACGAAGTGACATTGTTGCTGCCCGCTGCCTTTACTTGCGTTCAATAAGGCGTACGCGAAACGAAAAACTCACATCGTTTACATGGACGAGACTTGGGTGAACGAATGCCATTCTGTGGCAAAAATATGTGGCAAAGCAAGGAGATTAGAGTGGCTACCAAATACTGTGAAAGAGCACATTCAATTTTCCTGAAATTCAACTGTTTATTTGCTAATTTTGAAAATTTCCCCTGATTTCAATGAATTATTTACAAATAAAATAAAGTATTTCGCCCACCCCCAAACAAACAATTAAACAGTAAAACACAAACATGTAACCACAGTAACACAACTGAGTTTCCGTACAAAAAAAAAATTGTTTTTTTTTTGTTTTAACAAAGTTAATAAAAATTAGACTAATAACAATAGCAAACGTAGTGGTTAAAACAGCAAATTTCGATACCCCCTGAAATATTTTCTATCATTGTAAAAACAAACATTTCAGTGAATCTCCAGGATCAAATAAATTTCTCATTTCAGTGTATTGATTTTAAAGTATGCTATTTGGGTTTTTTTTTTAAGAAAATGAATTTTTTTGATGAGAACTTGACTCATAAATCATTTTTATTACAGAAATATTCAGAAATTCAATTAACGTGCGTTATTTTGTTTAATTAACTTGTAAGGAACCGCACCAAAAAGAAAAATGTATTAAATTAATAATTACTTGTTGGTGTGGGGGTGGGGGAATATTTTCTTTTATTAAAGCAATATTAACATTCTAATTTTAGTAGTATATTCTGCAGTGACCTTCAACGCATCCTTTTTACTTTTCACATCGTTGTTGGGCGACCGCCATTTTCTCTTCCATTTGAATGTTAACTAAAAGCCAGGAAGGGTCAATCTATAAGCTGCGTTGCATTCTGGGAGGGTCATCTTTGAGCGCGCGGACTTTACAACTATGTGATAAATAGAATATTAAATAAAAATATTAAACTATATAATAAAAGATTATTTTACATTAACAAAAAATGAAAAAAAAATAAATATAAGAATAAAATACAAAATTCTAATGCTAAGAGAAAAAATAATGAATTCTTTAATAATAAAATTTTTTTACAAAATAAGGGAACAGTATAGAAGTAATAACTTAGAAAATAATTCTAGAAATAAACCAATACAGATTCTTTATTATGAAAATCCAAAAAATAACTTTGGTCTTAGAAACAAGAATAGAATAATATTAAAACTTTTTACACAAATAGAAGACAGATTAAAACAAAATGAATTTAATAAAATAAGTATACTAAAAAATGAAATATTACAAAAAAAATATGGAAAAATAAACTGGAACATTTAGAAACCTCTATCTTATATTAAACCTACAAAAAAAAAATCTATAAAAATTTTGCATATTGTATGATTTAAAATAAAAAATAAGGAAAACAATGTTTTTTTTTTAAGTTTAAGTAGAATCATTAAGGAAATTTTTGACTTGTTATTAGAGAGACTACAAATGCTATTGTTTAATTAACACAACATACCATAATGTTAAAATATATATAGTTATAGTTATAAAAAAGTAATTTAATTAACGTAGCAGATTGTAATATTCAAGAAAAGAAAAAGGTAATTCTGTTTCTTGGATTATAATGTTTTTAATATAATCCACATTAAAGAAATTTACAACTGTTATTAATTTAGTATAACTAAAATAATTTTATTTAATTAATTATTTAACATTGAATATTATAATGTTCAAAAAAAAAATTTCTTTTTTGGATTAGAATGATTTAACATTAAAAAAAAAGAAGTTATAATTGCTATTAATCTAATGATAATATATATACTTTTGTTAGTATTACATTTATATTTACATTAATATTGTTATATGTCCATTAATACTGCTATGTAGTGGTACAATTATATTTACTAAATAACTAACATTTGTATAATTATGTAAATGACATTCATACTGTTATTATTGTATTAATATTAATACCTTAAAAAAGAGATATTATACAGAACCTACAGACAGATCCCATTAATATTGGATCTCGTAGGACTGAAATTGTAAACTTATTAAAATAATAATAAAAAAAAAAAAAAGAAGTGAATCTCGCCCCCCCCCCCCCCCCCCCCCTTCTTCAATTTTCTAGCCTCACCCTGAGATTATCAGGTAGGGCTAGCTCGTGCTCCAAAGTTGACCGTTGTCATGAAAGAAGAAGAAAAAAAAAATCTGCCGATAACAAGTTGCGGTTACCGAATAGGTCACAGGTTCAGTTGAATGGATTTCCTCAAAGAACAAGATAAATTAATGCTTATGACACTTTTCACACCGTGTCAAAAGCAAAGCGGCCCCATAATATGCACAATTTTATAAACAAAATGTGTTCAGAAGGGTCGATATTGAGGGGGACGTCTATCGCCGTTTTCCTCTTTATCGGAAGCGACCACTTTTGACCCCCCAACATCCGGTCAGGGAGTGGTCCTAAAGGTCTGATTATTTGCACGTGGTCACCGACTTTTGTATAATGAACACAATGGTGAAAGTTTCACTCTAATATCTCTAACCGTTTGGCCACTACAGAGTGTGATATCCAGCGAGCATAAAAGCAAGAATGGTCCTTTATATTTTGCAGGCAAGCTGTAACCCAGGAGCCGCTAAAAACGGGCAAATCAGAAATATGGTCGTAAATACTATCCGTGCTGTCATCTTCAGTGAATGTTAAGCTACCCGCACACGAGGGAGCTTTTGCTGTGCAACTCGAGGAAATTGAGGTGCACAGAAAAAGCTGCATGCGACTGTCAGGGCGCAAACGATGCAACATTGTTAGCGCCGCTGTGCGGACAACAAACGAAGCACACTACGAATTTGAATGACATCACTGGACATGACGTCAAGGATACTGCTGTGATATCGTTCCAAAACTAAATACTTGTGATTTATTTTAAACATATGAGAAATATTTTTATAATATTATTAGCCGGTATGTAATCGCAGTGGATGGCAATAATGCGATTCACGAATAACAACGACCAACAGCCAATAATAATCCATTGCTCACTGAAACAATGACGTCACGTGGCAGTTTCCGGAAATGGTGAATGAGCGAAACTCCGCTTGCGATGTGAAATATTCAAAAAATCTAGGTTTTTCAAACGCTACGCTACATTCTACCGCATTAAATTACTGCATTTACATATAAACTGTATTTATGTGTGAAAGAAACTCGAAATAATCTGATATTTTTGCTGTATTCGCGATTCGCCCATCTGAAGCGAAGGAAAAATGTTTCGACGCCATGTTTCTTCCTTGAGCATGACGTCACGCCTGACGTATAAAAATGCTGCACTGTGATTGGGTAATTCCATGCAACTTTCCGTGGTGCACCGCCGTTCTGTGAAGCTTTTTTTCCCATGCAACTTCCATGCAACTTGGCCCATGCAGCTCAAAAAACCGCTCTAGGCATCAAGTTGCACATGCAACTCGGCCAAAAGCTCCCTCGTGTGCGGGCTACTTAAAGGATTCTGTTAAAACTGACGATGATCCTATATATAATCTCTGTAGCGGCAGTTTTGCATGTTCCCTCCACAAGATGTTCCAGGGCCAATCTTAGTCCATCTGCATTTGTGTCGGGAGTGTCAAAGCAAACGATGCTCGGATGTCGTCATCACCATGTTGTAAATCTTGGAGGTGCTTGAGCTTATAGAGATACGTAGGCAACGCTTTGCGCAAACATCTCCATAGAGTTGTGTAGCCTACGGTACATCTGGCCTGCTTTGGCTCGAGAACTACACGTAGCTACAACATTCTCACGTGATTGCTCAGCGACTGCCATTCCAACGTCTTCGGACACTTGAGATATCCTTGGTTTACGCCCTCTTCCTGCTCGAATTGTGAAGCTACCATTGTGCTCAAAGCCACGCATCGCAATGCAAATACTGTCCTCCAAATGAGAGATGGCCACCCTGTTTTTGTGAGATCTGCGCATGTATCATCGATTAGTCTGGTCAGGCACTTCCGTCTGATTTGATGACAGGACGCCGCCATTACGGTAATCGCTTGTTACTTTGCAAAAGAGCATTGTATTTATAAATAATATATATTTATTTATCTATATAAATACTTATTGTTAGCAACTGGTATTGAAATAACGATAAATAGTCGAGAGAAGTCTTAATTTGGAGTTATCAACATGTCTTTCTCAGTGAAAACAGACTACGTCATCCATTGTGACAGGAAAACATAATTGATCAGCTACCGGAAGGGCTGCGCAGTTCAAACTTCGGCCGGTCTCCTTTCATTTGGAGGACAATAGTGTCAGTGAACCTTTCTGTAATGATTGGCGGCGCCTGTACTCGCAAAGCTATGCAGCAGTGTTTTCATCATTCTGATAGTAGAAAAACTTTAAAAGCAAGGCTCTCTCTATTGAGAACCATTGGGCTCAACGAAAAATGCTTCCAACCAGTATCACGATTCATTTTATACCTGATTCTAGATCTTACGATGTATGCGCCATGCAAATTTTAACAACTGATGCGGCTTGCAGCGTCATATTTCCCCCTGTCGTTCATTTTTTGAACTAATTTTTTTATTGCAGAAATCTTTTTCACCTGATCTGAACTATATACAATCAAAGTCTGGCGTTGTTTCGTCCATTGGTATTTTATCTAGAGTGCTCTGTATAGGAATACTTTCATTTGAATTACCTTGTATGTTTATATCATCATTTTGAACCCATATCTTTAGCAGTTGCAGGTTACAATTTCTCTTAGTTTGGATTTCGCCAATTGGTTCAACTAAATTAAAAAATTATAACCTAATAAACTGATATTCTTGTACGTATTAAATTTTACAAAGAATTATACTGTATTATATAATGCTTATTTATTGACAAATGCGTATGAATCGGTTATAAGGTCACTTTCGCGAGGTCCCATGGGGTGACCTTAATTTGGGTTCGACTGTACATTGCCCGCATGTGAGGGAGGCCTTGAAGGATAATAGGCTTCAAGTTTTCAAACTTCTTGTAATTGTTTCACTGGAAAATTAAATTTAAAATGAACGATTGCTTACATGCACTCACGTAGATTCTTTTTGTACGTATGATGACAAAACACAAAACTAAATAATTTTAATCAAAATTGATTTTCATTTTTTTTAAGAAAAAAAACTAAACAAAAAAAACAAAAAACAAAAAGATAAATTTGAAACAACAATAAAAATTATCGATTAGAATATAACTTTCAGAAGATATTCTTTCTGAACAACAAAAGTGAAAAAAATACAGAAAAATTAAGCAATGAAAGAACCAAATACATATCTTTATTAATTGAAAGTAATAATTATATTCAAAATAAAAAGAAATACAATCAATACATAAAGATCAATTATTAACTATTATTCTAAAATAACTGAGAAAATGTTATAAAAAATTCTTTCTTATATTTGAGTAGCATTAGACCAAAAGTAAGAAAATAGAATAAATGAATCAATAAATTCACTATATTTGTTATTTAATTACACCCATTACCAAAAAAAACGACGACCTAGAAGGAGTTGTCCGATTGCAATGAAATTTCGTATGCAAAGACATTGGGACCGCCCATGCAAATGATTAAACTTTGGTGTCCAATGAATGAGAGCTACAGCACATCGGAACTGCGCACTCAGCAGGTGTATATAAGAACCGATTCTCAATCTGATGGTCAAAATTTCTGTTGCATTGCGAGTTAGGATACCTTTCAACGACTGAAAAAATGCCTCGCCGCAGGATTCGAACTCATTACGTGCAACTGTCAAAGTTTGAAAGAGGTCGTATCATTGGATTGAACGAGCCAGGTTGGGCAAATCGGAGAATTGCTCGTCATATGGGTCGAAGTGATGTGGCGATTAGGCCTAGAAGATGTTGGCAGGAATGGGTGAACAATGGCAGATTTCAGCGTCATGAAGGTAGCGGTCGACCTAGGGCCACAGCAGATCGGGAGGATAGAGTGATTGTCAGATCAACTGTCACAGCGCCTGAATCATCGTTATCAACCATCAGACGTGCGACCCGCACACGAGTGTCCACCATGACCATTCACAGACGGCTGAGAGAGCGACATCTACGCTCGTACCGACCGCTACGCAGACTCACGTCTGCACATCGTCGGGCCAGATTACAATGGTAGTTGACTCGATCCGGTTGAAATGATGCTGACTGGGGACGTATAGTATTTAGCGATGAATCCCGCTTCCAACTGTGTCTTGACGATCGTCGCAGACGTGTCTGGAGACGCCCAGGGCAGCGTGCCGATCCTGCTTTCACTATTGCACGCCACACAGGCCCTCAACCAGGAGTTATGGTCTGGGGTGCCATTTCCTTGATAGCCGGACCCCTTTGGTCGCCATTAGCGGCACACTTACAGCACACCGGTACTTCGACGACATTCTGAGACCTGTTTTGCTACCCTTCCTTTTGCAATACCCTGGCCTTATTTTTCAGCAAGATAATGCCAGACCACATACGGCACGTGTTGCTATGACCTGTCTTGCAGCTTGTGAAACACTTCCTTGGCCAGCCAGATCCCCAGATCTCTCTCCAATCGAGCATGTCTGGGATATGATGGGAAGGCGACTGCATCCACCAGGGAATGTGGATGACCTAGCCCGACAATTGGAGCAAATTTGACAAGAAATACCGGAGGAGACCATCAGGGAGCTTTATCACTCTATGCCACGTCGTGTGGCAGCTTGCATTCAGGG
>JAFIDM010122528.1:0-14759 GCA_023159025.1 Thereuonema tuberculata | reverse complement strand
ATTAGAACACATACAGGTGAAAAGCCATATAAATGTACATTTTGTGACAAAAGCTTTTCAAAGTCAGGAAATTTAACTACACACATTAGATTGCATACAGGTGAAAAGTCATAAAAATGTGGACTTAGGAATTAGAATGTTTCAAAATCTGCAAGAATAAATAATAGTTTTAGAACATAAAAGCCATACCAGTGTGAATTTTGTAAGAAAGCTTTTGTTTTGTCAATCAATTTAGATGGGCATTCAAGATTACAGATAGCTGAAAAGCTATATGTGTGAGAGTTTTATTTGAAAAGGTTTTCATATTTAAATAATTGAATATAATATTATTAAATTTAGCTTAATAAACGTTTTATATGTTTTATTCTTTTCAGCCAATCTCTTTACTATATTGTTATGTATCTTTTGAGTAATGCTATTGATACAATGTTGTATTTGAAATTCTTTAATCTATATTTTTTCTAAATACTTTACATTTTCATTTTTCTTAATTTGGTTTTAATCAATAGTAAGTTTTAATTCATGATTCTTATGTTATAATGTAAATATTAGATATATAGTTTTACTTGAGTTATTTCCATATTTTGACTTCAGTACTCATAGTATCGCAGTATGAACTCATTGTTTCAGTGAAAGTCTGTTTCATATCTTTTAATGTTTATTATCTTGTTTGTTCCAAGCTGATGTTTGTAAAACATCATCATCAGCAAATGATCCAGTTTTTTTATATTATCGATTCCTTTATTTTAGAAATTAGATCATTTGTATAAATATTAAAAAGAGTTGGATTAGACATTGAACCTTGGGTCAATCCAACCCTAGTCTGATGCCACTTGCAAAGAGTATTTTTCTAGAGAACTGAAATCATCTTTGTTGAAAGAAAGTGGAAACACCAAGACATTGTATTATGTTGGATTCCTAGATTGTGAATTTTAGTTAATAATAATCTTGTCCATACTTTATCAAAAGCCCCTTTAAGACAAAAAAAAAAGGACAGTTCCACTTTCATGGCTTCCAGGTGCGTTTATAGAAAAATAGAAGATTTAAATATGGAATAAGAATAATTATAATAGAAAATAAAACTGAATAAAAAGTAGCAATTATTCCACATGAATATAAAATAAAAATACTTCACAATATTATATATGACAAAAAAAAAAAAAAAGTTTATGTATTCAAAAATAAAGGAAAATAAAATGAAATAAAATGCTGATTTGTATTAAAAACACCTTAAAAAAAATTGCAAAAATAATATAAAAGTTCTGTACAAGAATGACAGTTGAAGGAGAATTCTGAACTGGTGTGTATAAAATTAAGAAGAGAATTTGAAAATGAAACACACTTCGATGATAATGTTAAAATAAACAGGATAAAAAGATGCAATTAATCATGTTTTGGATATACTACTCATATTCCATCTTCAGAGATGGCACAGACATATAGGACAACATAAACATTTAGAACAATACAGGTGGGAACACATCATGTGTACAGTGTGTTCTCACCTTTCCTAAATGTTTATTGTCTCTTATGTGTTTGTGCCATCTCTGAAGGTGGAATCTGTCGGATTAATCGCATCTTTTTATTCTATTTATTTTACTATCAAGTAAGAGCTTTTCATTTAAATTTCTCTTCCTAGTATCACATTTTTGAGTTTTTATTGTTATTTATTATACAGTTTATTATTTGAAAAAAAAAAATTCTTCTGAATGTATACAATTAATAGATATTTCATTGTAGTAAGATTAAATACACTATTTGGTCATGAATCACCAGACACCTCCTGGAAAGTAAGTGGAACGTCCATACATGCTCATACCCCTATTAAAGGGACTTGAACGTTGAAGCTACCGCCATCAGTATGAACGCACAACACAAGCTTAGTGATATTAAATAGTGCTTGATTATTGGTGCCTACTTGTTTGGTCAGTCTGTCTGTCAGATCTTTCCAGATAATCCATGCAGCAGTGGGTGATGTAGTGGTGAAATGGAAACATGAGGGAGTTATAATATTCCAACCCAGACCCAGTCAGTCGAAAACATTGACAGATCAGGACCTTCAAAACCTACAACGTGTCTTGAGGTCCAACCCTAAGTCTTTGTTACAAATGGTGGCCAAAGACTTTCGATGATCATCATGAAGACAAGTGATGTAAGTGATTGTACCATCTGCAGAGAGCTAGTTGCACTTGGATTCCATGTCAAGCAGCCCATAGGCCTAACATCAATGCACGGAATGCCACCCATCATTTACAGCGGTGCACAGCACGTCGCCCTTGGACTCTTAGAACAGCAGAAGAGCATGTTGTGAAGTGGCGACCCAATGGATGTGGCGAATTCCTGGCGAGTGTTGCTTACAAGACTATATTCTTCCCACTGTGAAGTTCGAAGGTGGTGGAATCATGATATGATCCTGTTTTTCATTGTTTGATCTTGGTCCACTGGTTTTTAGTGCTTGGATCCATGAATGCCAAAGCCCATGAACCAATTTTGGACAATTCAGTTCTACCCACACTGTGGCCACATTTTGGAATTGGCCTATTTCATTTTCAGCATGATGATGTACCTGTCCAAAAAGCAAAAGCTTTAACTAAGTGGTTTACAAGGGAGTGGATGAGCTCGAGTGGCTGGCCAAAGTCCTGACCTCAACCCCATTGAACACCTTTGGGATGATTTGGAGCACCGCTTGAAAGCCAGACCAAACTACCCACAAAATACCACAGAGCTGTTCAACTTCTTGAAGAAAGAATGGAACCAAATTGCTGCAGAAACCTACTACAGATTGATGGAAAGTCTTTCTCAAAGGGTAGAGGCTGTGATAGCAGCAAAATAGAAAAAGATGAAAGAATATTGTGGAGGAGGTCAAGGCTAATCAGCTAAAACAGAGAAGATGATGACTATAAAATAAATATTATGAAAATAAGTCATTTTTAATTTTGTTATAAAATCAATACTGATATTTTCTACTAATAGTGAAAATTTAATAGTGGCAAATTGCAACAGTCATATCAAGTTAATTTTAATAGTGCCAAAACTTAATAATAAAAGAATTCATGAAATATTGTTATCCATGTTACTTCTAATGCTATTGTTTTTCTTAAACTACAAGAACTGGTGAAATGATGATATCTTTGTTCTAAACAAATGGTGATGAATGGGAACTACACATATTGGGGTGCATAATAATGCCACATAGTAACTTGGTGGCAAAAACTGGAACTAAAATATTTTTTGAGCGTAAATCTCTTCAACATCCTCTCCTAATTGAACAAGAAATTTGACATGAGTGTTCTGTCGAAATTAAAACGATATGAATTAGACGAATTTTCAATAATCATATTCCAATAGATGTAAACATGAAGAGACAACCTTTTTTGAAGGTTTTGCATAGCTCCAAAGCTGCTTGAGGCAGAAACATGTAAGTTGTCATGAATGTTTATCAAAATTGAAAAGATGCTTTTTCAATATCAAGCCGTAAGGGGTGTAAACGAGGAGTAGGGAGGCAAATATTGTTGAATGATACTTCTATGAGGTTTTCAGCTTGCAGAATAAGAATATAACATTAATTTGTACTGATCATTTGATTGTTTACCAATTGGAGAAGATTTGATGTAATACAGTTGTAGAGAAGGGGTGGGAAGTCTTATATTCTCTAATCTTGATATTGATATAACATTACTTGTATCTTTTTGTACGAACTGGGAAAGTTTCGAAGTGATCTTACTATTTCAATTTCTTTCTCACCCACATCAGGACATCTGTTTTTTTGTAGCCTGTACGAAAAACGCAGGTCTTTCACCTAGTTGTAATATATTTCCTCATGATAATTTACAATCTTTATTTTAACTTCTCTGCTATTTAGGTCTTTTTTTTTTCTTTTTGCTTTAGTTGACAATTGTAGTTTAAATACAACAATTTAATATTACTAAGCAGATTTGTTTTTATAAAATAATTCTGTTTCATTCAACAGTCTTTATCGTAGTGTAATGTTATAAATAATCAAACATTTTTCAAACAAAATTTGAAGATTCCAAATATGGGTATCCCTTTTATCCTACTTTTGCCTAACTAAAAGATGGCGTCAGCTCCGATTTTGAGACACATCATCACAGTTAAGCTGACAGCGGTTTTAGAGATCATGTAATCGAAGAGATACAGTTTACAGGAATAGAAACTATGTAAATAACTACAGTTCTGGCACAGAAATATTTATATTTGTTCTTTGATGTGATCATTCAAAGCAGAGTTATAATGTAGAATACAGAAGCAGTCAAATTAAGAGGAATTTTTGTGATTTTAGAATGAAATGATTCCAAAATACTTAAATAAATTAAAAGTTTATGTGGCACTCTTTGCAGAAGAACCCCTATAAAACATGGCTATGTTTGAACTATTTTCAAGATGCAGGAAAAATGGCTGTCTTTGGTCTATTCTTAAGATGGTGGACAAGTTGCAAAATTGAGGATTATTCTAAATTCAAAAGATGATCGGAAATGATATTTGAAATCGCCGTCTTTCCGAAACTGAAATGGAAAGAAAACTGTAATATTTAAAAATAAAGTCAGAATAAGGAAATGACTTAATTAATATAACAGTGAAGGACTTGATGTACGTCTTGAGTTGAGATTAATTCTCATCTATTAAAGACTTTTAGTTGTTTCTATTTTATGTTGTTTTTGTTTGTTTTTTTTTTAATTCCAAACAAAACATACTGAAGGGGATCTTACTTCATCCAATCTAGCCTAATGTTAATGAAATACGAAAATGCAAGTTTTTTTTTCTTACAATTTTTGTTGTTGTTTGCTGGCTTATTTCCAAAACCAAACCAAGCCAGAACAAAACAGATGTTGATATAACATTGAATTTCCTGCAATGAATGCATAACTTCCTGTCATTTTTTTTCCTAAATCTATATAAATAAAAATGTAAATGTTCGTTTGTTCAAAATCTTATATCTCCGAAAGTTCTTCACCGATTGCTTTGAAATTTTGACACAATGTTGCATTCGAATATGCACATTTTATATATCATTACATAGATGTCACACCTATGGCAGGTAAAAACATGTTTTTTTTTTTAACAACCCCTGGTGTTTGGCGCCAACCAACAATACACCTGAGTTAAGCGGAGAAGCTGCAACTGGCTGGGAAGTCGTATATTCTCCGATCTCGATATTAAATTGCTAAATAAATAAAGTTTTGTTTTTAATGCTATATCTGCAAGGGTTCCGGAGTGAAGCGACCCGGCTAGTTTTAAATAAATTTAGTGAGGCTTGCACCACAGCTCTGCCAACAGGTTATCAGTTGATGAGCTCCTAATCATAAAAATTAGTGTACTCTAAACACAAGTATATAAAACTTAACTGATGGGATGTCGATAGGGAATTGTTTCTGAAAGAGGCTGCGATTGGTTAATGACATTTAATGTCATTTCCGGATCACTTTTCACAAGTGTAAGTATTTTTCAAAGTGGCAGCTTCCATGGAAGAGAAAAAACACAGGGCCAAAATGTTTTTGTGAAAACGAATTGCCAGGACAAGAACCTTCAAAACAATCAGTCGTATTTAACATATTTATTCTACTAAAGTTCCTAAAATAATAGGAGTTTATTTCAATCAAAGTCGATGTACCCATCTTGAAAAATGTGAAAATTGCTAAGATTGATGGGAGTTTTTTCTACTTAAAAAATGATTTAATGGAAGAAACTTGGGCTGTTAAATTCTGACAGCGATCTAGCGATCAAGAATATTGGTGCACAGAAAATGTAGGTGAAGGACACTTTTTTTTAACCCTCAATGTTAACGTAAAGGATGATTTTGGTGGACTAACTCCTGGCATCTTTCCTTTCCCCTTAAACTTGTGTGGTTCCCCCTTTGTTTCTTTGTTTATACCACTGAGGTTAATCCTGTGTCAGATCTTCAAAACTCTTGGACATTGGACTTAACAGTCCCACCCAGTGCTACAAACTAATTGAAGAAACATTGGAGGAATACGTGAGTTTAAGGTGGAAAAAAGTGTCAGAAGGTAGTCTGCCACAATCCTTTGATGGTGTCTCCCTGATTTAGCTTGGTGCACACTGCCCTGAATTTTCTGCAGTTGACCCATACTTATTCTTAATTTCCCTTCATTTCTTTATTATTTTTTCATAAAAACTTGATCGTTTAATTGACTTATGATTTTTGCTTTAGTATTGCTACTCAGTTACAAATAATAATCTATAGGTGGATTCTATTTATTGAGGAATTCACCTGTCTCCAGAATCATCCTCAAATTCTGCCTATAGAAACCTGGTTACAAACACCGTCTCAGTCCAATTTTACTTTTATTTCTTTAAAATCTTCAATAAATAAATTATATGTTTTTGTTCTATAAATATGCCATTTACTTTGAAGATTTTTTTTTTCTTTCTAGAAAGTCATAGTTTACCGAATTAATTTATTTTTAGTCAGATGGAAACAATGATTCATTGAATACAATAAAATATGAATATTATTTTTTTTTTGTAATTGCATTTCTTTTATTCTTATAAATCTGAAGTCATATTTGTCTGTAACTTTTAATTAATATTTTAACAATTCTGCAAAGATTTTTTTATTCAAAAATAAAGGAAATTTATTATGTAAAAGTTACAGACCTTGGGTTACCCCAGCAAAGACAATATGGCGGGTCAAGGACCAAAGCACATATGCCAATTGTAAACACGTGTATGAATGATTAGGGATGTGTGGTTGTGTCCATAAATTTCCTAACTAGGCATGTTGTGTTGAGTATCATAGCCTTCTGGAGTTGTGTAAGTGTTTTTGTGAAGTCCTACTGTGCTAAGTATGTGTTGCAATATGGGAGGCATCAGACCAGTGGCAGACAGGACAATAGGTAAAACATACTCAGTCCTGCATCCACTACTTCTGGAGCTTGTGTACTAGGTCAGTGTATTTACTGATCTTGTCTGCATGTTCTTGCTGATAGGCACTGCAATATCAATGAGATAGGTCTTATCAACAAATGTGATGACAGTTCTTTGTAAATGGGGCGGTCCCAGTACAGCTTATGTGAGGGTGATTCTAATATGCTTTGTGGTATATACTTGTAGTACGGGACCGTGTTCTTAATAAGTGAGTGTTTGTGTGCTAGCTGTTGATGAAAGATCGACACTAACTGATTGTATCAGTGAAGGTTGTCTGTTTGGGAGAGAAGGGGACAGCCTGATATTATGTGGTAGTTTGTCTCATGCATAGTGTGGCATTTCCTGCATATGTCGTCATGCATATTTGCATCATGTAGAATGTTTTTCTTGTAGTTGTATTTGGGATTGACTTGGGTTTGAAACACTTACATAATAATAATTTTTATCATCAATAGTATTATTATTAGATGTCTGAAACACAAAAGAAAGCTAATCATAATTAAATTGAATTAGGACAACTAAATATAATAGATAATATAAGTTCATGGAATCCTAAAAATAACAACAAATAATATATTATTCCTGAATATCAGAAGTTTTCTCTACTTAACCACTAACATTAAATATTTGAATTTAATTATACTTGTAGAAGTTAACATTAAAGACGACAAAATTTTTCTTTTTAATTTACCTGGCTTCAATAAACATTTCAAACTAAGAACTAGTTCTAGAGGTGGTGGCATCCTTATTTTATATAAGAATACGTATTTTTCATTACAACTGTAAATTCCAATTCAATCACTTACGAAAGTATGATTTGTACAATTAGAAATAGTACCCCTACTCTAAAGGACTTAGTTATTTATGTTGTTTACAAATCACTTTGCACAAACAAAACTTTATTCAACAATGAATTAAAAACAAAACAAATTGAAGTGTAATCTACATTGGTGATTCTAACAGATATTGGAAAAAAAAATACTAAATAGAACCACATGTAAATATTTACAAATTTTCTATAATTTTGGCTTTTCAAACCATGTATATAAAACTACTAGAAATGTAATTACAAAAAATTTATTGTCCAAGACTTGTATTGATTACGTTTCTCAAATATTAAGAATACTGAAATTATGGCACATATAATAGAATGTGATATCTCTGATCACTTCAGCATTTTACTTGAACTTACAAAAAATAGTAATTATATATCAAAAAGTCAAAAAGAATTTATGCATTAGATAAAGAATATTGCTACCGGTGTGAGTGGCTAAGGGTCGTAACACCACGAACGTCTGGTGGCTTGGGGTCTTAATGCGAGATTCGAGTAAATGTCTTCACCTCAGTGAACGTTTGACTAACCAAAGTTTGACTAAAACTTTATTTCTTTTTATTATCAAAACATAGTTCTGCAACTAGTACTAACTATAATAGTCTTCAGCTTCAAAACGTCCAATGCGTACTCCTCTGAACTAATGAAGTCCTTTATGGCTGTATCCCCGTAGTCGCCGTTTCTTAGCTCGATTGTCTCTGGAACCCTGCGGACTCAAGTAACACTATTACGGCTAGGGATGGCTTCTCTGTAGTTGCTCTTACTTAGCTCAATCGTCTCTGGAACCCTGCAGACTCGGCTAACATTTTTAAGGCTAGGGATGGCTTCTCCGTTGTCCCTCTTTCTTAGGCTCGGTCGTCTCTGGAACCCTTCGGACTTAGGTAAAACTTTTACGGTTAGGGATGGCTTTTCCGTAGTCGCTCTTACTTTACTCCTACTGGCTGAAGTAACTCCATAGTACCCGGCTACCATTTCAATCTTGGAGGCGGACTTCAGGATGGCGGTCTGCCACGAAACTTGCTGTCTCTCCTTTTGGGCTCCTGCCCATAGACCGACCATCCTTATGGGCTCCTGCCTACCAATGAACCCCTCTCTGTCTTCCTAGCTGGAAGCAACTTGTGGCTTTCGATCACCGAACTGACTCTTCTCTCTTCTCCGTCCGACTGCTGCACTCTGTGGCTCGCGGCCACTAACTGATTCTTCTCCAGCTGGAGATTATTGCATGGCTCTCGGCCACCGAACTGCTTGTCTAAGCTTGGCTCTGCAGCTCTATGTAAGGCTGAATGATGCCTTGTTCCTGCCACTGGACTGTTTGACTTTGAATGGGGATGCCAGGTTGGACGAGGCGATTCCTTGGACGGGTGAGTGGCCAAATCAACCGGTAACAATATCACTAAATTAACTTTTGAAATCAGAGCAAGTTACAATCAAAAACCGAATAAAAACATTAATAAATTTAAAAATAATATCAAGAAAGCTCGTAATATTACTCAGAATAAAGGAAATAAAGAAAAACCATGTAACAAATTAAAAACAAATAATAATCCTAAGTATAAGCAACCTTAGATGAACCAAGAAATTCTAAAACAAGTAGAGGAAAAAATAAATTTAAAAACATAAAGGAAATAAATCTAACAAACATTGTGAACTATCGTACAAAAAAGAAATTGGTTAAAAAATTTCGTAAAGAATAAAAAAAAAAAAAACTATTACAGAAACTTCATTAAAAATGACCAAAACGAAAACATCAAATTATGGAAAAATCATGAATAATGAATTACGTAATAAGCAAAAAAAAAAAACAAACTGAAACAAAACAAATAAATAAACTTATGGAAAATTATAAAATTGAACTTACTTTCAAAAATTTTCATAAAATTTTTACTCAAAAAAATTAACTTAGTAAAAATACAAAAACTCAATATATGATACTAAATCTTTCATCAATTATAAGGCTATATTCCTTCCAAATTTTCATGATATATGAAATACAATAATAAACAAAAAATACAATTTTCTGTTGGAAGCAATAATATCACATTAAATGAAATAAAAAAATTTAAAGAAAATATTTCTCTTCTACTTGATGAACTTCTTAAAAATATTTACAATACGGGTATTTACCCGAATCTCTGGAAAATTGCTTACAACATTTCTATCTTTAAGGGTGGAAATGTTACTAATTTTGATAATTATAGACTATATCTAATGTATCAAAAATTTTTGAGAGTTACTTATCTAATGCTATTTATAATTTTACTAAAAATATGAACATCTTAAGCAATCATCAGTACATACATCAATCCAACAATAGTACTGTCCATTTACTTAAAAACTTAAATGAAACTATCTAGGAACACAATTGACACGCACAATTTACGCAAAGGATTTGCACCCCGAGCTGTCATCGTGAAGAGACTGGGACGGACTGGCTGGCTGATGAGCACATAAGTGCGAAACAGTCCATCCCAGTCTCTTCACGATGACAGCTCGAGTGCGAATCCTTTGCGTAAATTGTGTGTGTCAATTGTGTTCCTAGATAGTTCACTCCGTACGTTAAAGAAAGGTTAATAATAACCTAAATGAAACTATTAACTCCAATTTAAACAAAGATAATATGATCTATATTAAGTTTATTGACTTTAGCAAAGCTTTTGACAATATTGATCACAATTTACTTTTACTGAAGTTAAACACAATGGGCCTGACAGGCAACATTTATAATTAATAAAAAGCTATTTAAAAAAAAACAGGAAGTTTAGAATTAATAACACTTTCAGTAAATTATACAATATTACATCTGGTGTTCCTCACAGATCCAACTTAAGACCTTTGTTTTTTAATCTATACATCAATTCAATCAGTAAATGTATCAAATTTTCAAATATTTATATTTACGCTGATGATGTTCTCCTCAACTCAAGTGATAAACATCAATTACAAGCTTACAATTCTCTTCAAAATGATTTAAATAACATAAATAAGTGGGCCATTAATAATAAAATGAAAATTAATTACAATAAAACAAAAGTTATGATAATCAAAAATAAAAAGAAAATCATAAATAAAGATTATTATTTCTTAACTGAAGATGAACCACAATGCACCCTATATAATTAAGAAACAAAAAAAAAAAAAAAAACATACGTAATGGAATCAAATATCCATAGGCATTAATCTTTCCGCCTCAAAAGTAATTTTTACATAAATAAAGAAAAAGAAAATAAAACATAAAAAAACAACAATAATAATGGAAACAAAACATTTGAGCATCAAACTTTCCTCTTCAAAAGGAATTTGCCCATAAAGAAACAAAAATAGAAACAATAAAACATAAAAAAGGAAAGAAAACAAAACCCTCTGATGGGTAAAGAAAAACAATCATATTAAAAGAATTCCCTTTTTGGGGGGGTTTTAAGCTGAGAGACTCTGAGACAGCCGTAAAAAAAATAAAATCCTTTCCACGGATTTGAATCGTGACTCGAAGTTAAGTTGTAAGCTGTCAATACTATGCACTTGACTACAATAAGCACCTTCTATCCATCTCTCATTTTTAAGCTAATAAAAGAAATAAAAAATAATACCAAAACAAATAATGAGTAGATTAATAATGGACCCGATATACAAAATACTTTCTTGAAGTAAGCCTTCAATACTTTTAATTCATAAAAATGCATTAAAATTCATAAGATCTATTAAGAAATAAATTATTTGGAAAGTAACTTTTAACGTTTTAATCATTTGAGAAAGAAACCGATCTGCAGAGGTTTGGAAACGTACGTAATGAGAGTTTTAGTTTTTTAAATTTTTTTTAAAGTTTTTAATGTTTAGTCATCAAAATTTAAATTTTGGCTAATCTTATGGAAACAAGTGTCGAAGTAGTAGATGTCCTTATAGTTACACGACACGTTAAAGAAATTATCATATGATGTTGGCAGCAAACACTACTATTGCGAGCGTATTTTTCAAATACCCCACGATGAAATGCGAAATCAGATTGTTCTTGGAATTGCACAAAAGGATTGAAGCCGCTAAGGCAGCGATAATTTTTAATAACGTGTGCAAAAAGCATAATATTGTCCCAACGGGTTGCCGAATCAATGTGCCCCTAGTATCACATAAAATTGACGAATTAAGATTGAAACTTCAAACATTAGTTATAGGGGAAAGGATAAAACAAGCACACTTTAAAAAATGGTCCTTGATTGCGAACTTGAAACGGGTGTGTAAGAGACTACAACTGTATCTAAATCCAGAGGATTTCTGTTTTTTATTGGTCAAAGGAGCCAAAAAAGCTATTGCCATTAGGCATTGTAAAAAGTTAGGTTGGTTAACACACCTTATGTATCCGCCAGAAATTAATCAAAGAGAATGACAAAAGAATTATTAATGACAGCAAGATCAAGCTCACTAATACACAGAAGGAATTATTAAAATTAGGAGCTAAATATAATATAGAATATGAAAAAATCAACCCATTGAATATAATTACTAATTTAGAGACACAGATTAGATTTATCGAGGATAAAGAGGAAAGATCTATCATTAGAAAAAAGGTAGGGCAAGTAGTGTTAAGTAAATGGATTAAGAAAAGAACCTCGAACACGCTGAACAAATTGCAGATGAAGGAATTGAATGAGTTAAAGAAATATAATAACGAGGTCCTTTTTTACCCAAGCAGATAAAGGGGGGGGGGGGGGGACAATCGTAATATTAAACAAGGAAGATTATATTGAAATGTGTGAGGGGTTCATCAAAGAGCAAAGGGGATCCTATAAACTGGGCGAGTCGGAAATTAAGATTATTAATAATATTGAAACGAGAATTAATAAACTACAAGATTATGGAATATTAACTAAAGAAAGAGTCAAGGGAATTCTTGAAAGAAATAATACGATACCTGCATTTAGAGGTCTACCGAAAATACACAAAGAGAAAGAGAATGCACTATCCAAGATAAGACCAATTATAAATTGCAAAAATAGTGCTATCATGTATATTTCAAAAATCATAGAAACAAAAATGAAGAAAATCAATTTCCGTTCAAGGTATTCCATTGCGAACAGGGAACAGGTCTTAGAATATGTAAAGGAAAATAAGGTTCTACAAAACACATGCATGATATCCCTTGACGTCGTCAACCTGTATATCTCCTTGACGCCCAACCTTATTGTACAAGCACTGGGGTATGTTTTCGAAAATGATGTGGATATCAGAGAAGGAAAAATTATATTTAATATACAAGAAATGTTTAAACTGGTTGATCTGTTAATGCATATACAGATATTCTCCTTCAATAGTGGTCACTAATTGCAAACCTCAGGCATGTTTATGGGCCTTCCATCCTCAGCCATATTGGCTGAGTGTGTAATGTAATTGATCAAACATCAGATCACGTCCATTGACAACATTTTCCACAACGTTCATTACATGGCCCGATATGTAGACGATACATTTATTATCGTTAATCATCAATTTAAAAGCCATATCCTTGATACCTTTAATAGTGTTAGTTCAGACATCTAATACACATTAGAAGAAGACAGAAATAATTTTTTACCATTTTTGGATATGGGGATTAAACAAGGAACAAATAGATACGAAACTTCATGTATTTCGTAAGCCTATGGACGCACATCTCACTGTTAACTACCGAAGTGCAGTCCCTGATAATTACAAGATAAATGCATTCATGATGACTATGAAAAGAGCACATGACATATGCTCAAGTAAATTTATTTTACAACAGGAAATAGCTAGTATATTAGGCATATTTGCAAACAATGGATTCCCCAATGAGGTATTGGGAAAATATATTAAGATGTTTTATAGAAAGATATGTAGAAGACAGCACGATAATGATACAGGAGGTAACAGACGAAGTAATAACAAAAAAGATGACAAAAAGAAATATGTGTCAATAGTATATGACAAGACAATGATTAATAAGTTAAAACCTATTTTGTATAGCGTTAACATTGCAATTGCATGTAAACCCCACCATAATTTGGGAACAGCATTGAATCATAAAATAAAGACAAAAGATCTAAATGATATTCTAAATACACGAGAAACAGTATATGGACTGTATTGTGATTCTAATAATACCCACAAAAACGAATGCCTTTCTGTGGGTCAAACAAAAAGAAGGTTGGATACCCATCTTAAAGAGCACTTAAACGCGGTAAAAACGCGAAACAAGGCTTATCACACGGCGCTCCATTGCAACCAAAAGGGACACTGTATTAACAATAAGGACATGATTATTATGGGGAAATACAAAGATAATTGCATAAGGAAATTCTTTTAGTCTTCGATGATTAAAAACATGGGTAGTTATAATAAAGATTTGTCGACAAGTAAAGTACTACAATACGGAATATAATAAAATGGATAGTTATAATAAAGATTTGCCGACAAGTAATGTACTACAATACGGAATATAATAACAGTAAAAAAAAAAATTAATCTAATTAAAAAGCCCATTTTTAAAAACGCTTTTATATGCATAGTTATAATAACGGACACCAGGCGCACGACAACATGAACATCTGATTTTCGTTTTTTAAAATCTTTCTTACGATTCCCAGTCAGGGATGAGATCAACAAGGTAGGGGGGGAATAACGGTCGATAATTTTAATTTTTTAACTTTTAACGTTTTAATCATTTGAGAAAGAAACCGATCTGCAGAGGTTTGGAAACGTATGTAATGAAAGTTTTAGTTTTTTAAAAAAAATTTTTAAGTTTTTAATGTTTAGTCCTCAAAATTTAAATTTTGGCTAATCTTATGGAAACAAGTGTCGAAGTAGTAGTTGTCCTTATTTGGAAAGTAATTAGAACCTTCGATGGAAATTATTGGTAAGTAAAGCAGGATTAAGAATTCCTTATGAGGAACTGACGTAAATAGAAACACTCAAGAGCAAGTTATTAAAGTCAAATGGAATTAGTAATTAATTCTTGACTGATGTTTTACCTGTATGCACTCTCTTATGTCTAATTAGAACACTGGATTCTGAGAAGCTT
>JAFIDM010122526.1:0-14761 GCA_023159025.1 Thereuonema tuberculata | reverse complement strand
AAAGTTTGCTTGAAATATAATGCTACAAACAATACTGACTGGCAGGTGTACAGTTTAAACAAAATGTTTTTAAAACGTAACAACGAAAAAAAGAATGGTGTAATGGAATGTTGATGGTAATATGGAATATCACAAAATTTTGCACTTTCGTGCACAAAAGTTCACAAACATATTGCTCTGTTTCACGGGAAAGAACATTTCTCATTGGCCCACATCCAATATAACATGCTCTGCAACTATATTTGCCCTCTGAAATCTTCAGAAATTTTTGTACCTCAAAAGATAAACTATGCATTGTTGTTTTCAAGTGGAGGACGCATGCTTACAGTATCGTCATCCCTGGAATGGTGCAGTCATACTACATCAGTATCACTGGAATCAGTCAGTACATTCGGCCTCTTTTTTCTTTTTCAGTGTTTTTGTATGTTATTCACCCTACCATCCCCCAAGGCGAACACTGAGGGTGTATTCTTTTGAATTTTGTGAAATTTCTTGACTTCTTTTATATGGCGAAGAAGTGAGGATCTCTGATGATTCTTTGGGACAACCACGAAGAGTTGTTTTCATCTTCTGTGACGTGATCCCGATGTGTTTATAACTTGCATGTCATTTACATGCACATTTCGTCATCAATACTAAATTCAGTTATCTCGTAGTATTTGAAAGCCCTGTTTAATAACTACAATATGCGCTAGACATACAAAATTCATATCCAAGGCCTACTTACAAGAATTAGTTTTGAAAACAGACCTTGAAAAATTTATGCTTCCTGTGATAAAGAATTTCAGCTTCTATAACAGCTCAACAAACTCTAACAATTGGTCGGCTTGTTATGACGTCACAAGATAGCGTAAAGAATTAGTTTTGATAGTAATATCCTAAATACAGGAGATACAATTGAAAATATTCCAGAATTCCATAACCATCTCTCAAACTATTCCATAACACTTCCTTCCTTTCAACTTGAAAAAGGTTCAAGTTGATCTTTCCGAAAATCTTTCCGAAAATTTGCTAAATAAATATATTCATACATAAGAGATGTAATGTTGTTATTATAATACAGTGAAGTCTCACTTTTACGAACATATAGGACTTATGAGGGTTTCGCCGGGAATGAGAAATTCTTCGTATAATTGAATGTTTCGTATAAGTGAGTTTCGTAGAAGTGAGACTTCACTGTATACTAAGATGAAGATAAAGAGTTAAGGAAAAAGTTTGGAATTAATATATAAATAATTGTATTTGGTCAAATAAAGAGAATAAAAGTATTTAGTCTTATCAATTATATTTTCAATTTTTTAGATGGATTTTTATTTTTTATCAGATAAAATCGAAAATATCGATAAAATTGAAATAAATCTTTTAATCTCTGTTTAATTTTTTTTGCATTACTGCCAGAAAATATCTTGGATAGAATAAAACTTATATCATTTGAATAAATTAAATAAAAAATTTAAAATATAAATACTCTCCTAAAACATCCTCATAAAACGATATTTTCTTCTTCAGGTTTGAATTAAATAAAAATAGAAGAACATTTTGTGTTTCTTCTCTAAAATATATAAATAAACATGAAAATATAGAATGATGTTAAAAACATTATTTAAAACAGTAAACTCGAAATATCGTTTTTTGAAGATGTTTTATGGGAGTATTAATATTTCAAGCCTTTCATTTATTCTTGGATAGAAATAGCATTTTATGTGCATCATTCTCAACATTAGAACGTAACATGCGTTCGCCACATTTGGTTTACTAATGATGTTTAGACATTGTTGTTGCTGAAGTTGCACAATGACAAACTTCTAAGAATACTATATTTTAATAAAATATTCTATATTTTATGAGTGGTTAAAGAAGAGATTACTACTTCTCTTTGAGTGGTATTCCTCATCCCCCCTCACCCCAAAAAAAAGGCTCTTTCATATTGAATATAATCTGCTGTCAAACAGAAGTGGTAATTTTCGGTAAGTGTAACAGGAATTTGAGGAGCGCGTGGGTAAACTCAAACGCTCAAATTCGATTTTCTTAAAGATTAAAATAGGCCTAACGTCCCCACACAATTTTCCAAGATGAAAAGACTCATTATTTTACCTAAGTCTTAAAACCTGAGTTTAAGTTTATATTGCTGTTAATTTTGAAAACCACCATAATTTTTTTCTTAACAAATATTTCTTAAAGAAAAGTACTTTTGAATAAAAAAAATTTAATAAAATAAAATACTAGAAAATATCAAAAATATTTATACAAAACATTTTTATTTTGAAACATAATATAAAGCAAATTTTTATAATTTCTGCTCTCAAACATAATCAAGCGGTATCTTTCGGTGAGTGTAATGGGAATTTGCGCAGCGCGTGGGTTAATTCAAAAGTTGAAATTCGATATACCGTCTATTAAAGATAAAAATATTATAATTCCTGTCCGAAATTATATTTTATATTTCCTCTCAGAGAAGAATTTTTCCATTGCTTATGTATTTGAAATCTATTATGTCCTGATTTTGCGTGTGATACTGCTTGGTTATTGAATTGAAATTTTTGCTTTTTTATGAACGACTTAGTCAACAAGTTATCTGCAGAATTTGCATTAAGCATTGTCAATTTCTTTTGCTTTGTGTTTTTATGATTTCCCCAAACTATATAAAAAGTACTCTTTTACTTTTTCATCTCAAACGCATTTTGCATCAACGAGTTGGTAAGTAGGTTTAGCTTTATTTACAATATTACACAAATGATTATAAAATTACCGAAAAAATATTTTAAATACATAAAAAAGCTATTTGATGTTATTATTTTAATAGATTATGAACAGATGCTTATGTCATAAAACAGCAACAAAAGTATTCAAATTCTTCTAATTTCAAAGATTTTTAAAAAAAATTGAAACTAAATAAAAACAAGGATTTTAAAAACTTGAAATCAATCGATATAAATACTTTGCATATATTAAGTAAATAATTTCAGTAAGACTAACACTTATTAAAAATATTTTTCTTGGGACTGCACGCGATAAACTAACTGAGAACCTAAAAATTATTTGAAAATAAACTAAATAATACGGATGCTTGTATTTGATTAATTTTTTATATCACTAGCAAAACTTCTACTAATTAAACTATAATTAGCTTCACTAAACTCATATTTCATTTCAGTTAATAAGAATGCTATATTAGACTGTTTCATAGTTATTGAACAGAAAAATAATAGCAACCATGTATACAGGGCGTGTTTTAAACGTACAGTGAAAGATATTACAAAGGAAAATTAGTAGGAAATTAGTTTGGAAAATTATTAAAAAAACACAATAAAAACACGAACTTCAAAAATACTTAACTATCGATGTAAATTCCATAACAAACTCTAAAATCCATATACTTCAAAATAAATATACTATATTTCGAATGCATCTTCTCGAACAATCTTCGTCAGGTAAAATTAATATAAAAGATGGAAAACCTTCAAGTCATCCTCCTTTACATAATGAAAAACTTAATTCTAGTAATGAGTCTGTTATGAAAAACACGAACTGTTTGCTGATGCGGAAGGTGACAATGACTTTTTGTTTGTTTCAAAATAGCATCAGTCGGCATCTGTGCTCCCTGGCGTAAGAGTAGTTATTGTTCAAAGCCTTTATCAAAGTTTATTATAATCTCATCGAATTGTGTTATTAAAAATCTCGAGAAAAAAAAATGGTTTTGTTATTGTAAGTTCTTTAAGGCTAAAGTCCTATCCTTGATATTCTTTAGAAATAATATTAGGAGTGCTCATTCATGAAAAGAAGAAACCACATAAGAAATCAACCAAGAAACACACATTAAAATACATATAGCTTATTTTCAGTACTTAGCTTGTATTTTAGATGATCGGATAATTGTCACATACCTCTTCAATTCTTTGTTAAATTTTTTCTAAGACACCTCAGCGAAACATTACAAGACATTATTCTGGGGACGAGAGGGCAGTTATGGTTCCGATACTGTATTTCCAACCACTTTCTTCATCATAACGTTTGGATTTTTCTCAACTTTCAATTACCACAGCACTAGATTGGTTGGGGTGGATCTATTACACTCATTACCAACAAAATTTGCGCATCTCGAATCAAGAGTTGCACTTAAATGAAAATTTATTAGTGTAATGATAAAGACATAGAACAGGAGTGACTAGAAAGCAGCAGGATAATGTCTTTCAAAAACTTGCGGAACATAATAAGGTCATCTTCAATACCTCCTTGGATTTACTCCTGTATGGATACATGCCGCGATAAGCTACGACATAGAGTGAAACAAACGCCGCATGCATTCTTGTTGCAATTTCCCATCAGTTCATGCAAATATCTCTCTAAATCACTCCTACAACACTGCTAGAACATTGCTATATGGCGACAGTAAGCATTCCATCTGATCCCAGACATGCTCGATTGCGTTCCAACCCGCGCCTCTCAAACTCGGGAGTTGCTCGTACTGACATCTGAGGGGCTTCGAGGCATGTTAATCGCTGACACAGCTCGCCTGATCAGTTTTCATTGCATGTGGACTCCACTGCGTTTACCTTATAAGCCTCAAGCCTTGCTATTGTAACGTCACTGTAGGATGAATAGCTTCGGACAATCGCATCAAACTTTAGAGATTTGCATATCTACCCTCTCCGTAGCTATTTCCTTACTTTCTCGTTTATAGAATAATTTTTTCATGGTACAAATATTTTTATATCAATGAGTGTATTTGCCTGTAATGCCCCCAAATATAAAACCTGTGGAATTTCATAATTTTAATCGGGTAAGGAAACTTAGAAAGCAATACTTATGAAATAGATATCTCTACGATTGTTCTACTGGTACAGATAATTGAAAATGGTTCTCAAATAATTCGAAATAACTGCGAATTTTTACGGGACTAGATCTTCACTATCATGACAGTTCCATGCCTATATTGGAGAAGATTCTGAACATTTTCGAACATTTACTTTATTTCCTGCCATTCATAGAGGCTGCTTTGAATACTTATTACTGTACCCAGTTATATATAGGTGTTTTACCTAGTTATTGGTATGGAAAAATTAGAATCTAATATTAATGAAGATATTAACTCATAAACAATGCATTTCTGACCATGTGTTAATTGAGCACTTTGTATTGATTTTTCTTTATAGAACATGTCACTGACGATTAGAAAGCCATGAATAATTATCAATATTTTCATCAATATTTATTTCATATTCTGCAGACATGTAGCTTCTGCAGAATCTACTTTTCGAAAAACAATTTTATAGCATGGTTCTCAAAAACACTTACGAACTGTTATACCAACACAGTTTCGTAAAAATATTGTTAAAAAGACTTGACATTATTTTTGGTTAAAAAAAAGATATTAAATTAAGGATTAAGGATTTTCCGAAGAAAAATGAACTGTTGCCACAGTTGTGAAAATGTGACTTAAAATTCAAAACTATCTTGAAAACAATCAATTCACCATAAAAAGAAAATCATTGAATCGAAAAGTTTGGTAAAATGTAACCCATTTTTGTAAATGTAACCCATAACTTTGTTGGAAACTGTGCTGGTATAACAATTTGTAAGCATTTTTGAGAACGATAGTGCATCGAAATGCTATAAGATTCTTTTTCGAAAAGTAGATTGTACAGAAGCTACATGTCTGCAGAATGTGCAATAAATATTGATGAAAATATTGCTATATATTCAGGGCTTTTTAAACGTCAGTGTCAACTTCTACAAAGAAAATCAATTCAAAGTGCTCAATTAATACACAGCAATGTTGCAATCGAAAGCCTTGAGGCATAATTATAAGGTAAACACAGTGGAGTCCACCTGCAATCGAAACTGATCAGGCGAGCTCTGTCAGCGATGAACATGCTTCGAAGAAGCCTTAGAGGTCTGTACGAGCAACTCCCGAGTTTCAGAGGCGCGGGGTGTTTCGCAATTGTTCACATCTGGGAACAGATGGAACGTCTCTTTCGCCATGTAGCAATGTTCTAGCAGTGTTGTAGCAGTGATTTAGAGAGTTATTTGCATGAACTGTTGGGAAATCTGCAACAAGACAGCATACGGCGCTTGTTTCACTCTATGTCGGAACTTATTACGCATAAAACACTACCAACATCGTCAAACTTCACTTTTGGGATTACTTACTCTTGTAGCAGGCGCTTCCCTGGCAAACGCCACCCCCAGGTGCGCTGATCCGATCGGTAGAGTGTAAAGCGTGATGCCATACAAACCGCTTCAGGACCCTCCGGTCTCTATCGGTCAGCATACAGGCTCGGACACCTCCATGATGTCGTGTTTCCACTCCTTCACATTTCCACTTCTGATAATAGCAGCAGCGATCGACTTCGGCAGGTTCAGTGTCGCTGCTATGGCTCGCACACTCTGACCACAAATGTGGCAGCCTATGATTTCTCCACGTTGAAAATCACTCAGCTGTTTTGATGGTGGCATTTACGTCACCATGTGGTTATACAAAAAATGACTCCAACTACACATGATCATGCTGTTTTATAACGAATATATTCAAATTATTTGCATCGCATTTGCCCTCATTATTGCACCGTTCCACTACGGCAGAGTCCGCAGTCAGTGTATGTCTTCATTGAGATTTGCTAAGTAGAAGTCACTTTCATTTTGGCTTGTCTAAAAGAGAGCTCTTTTTTATTTCTTGTTATATTCAAATACATACCACAACAAGCATTTATGCATTTCAACAATTTCACACATTCTACATCTGAAACAGATTTAACACAGACAAGAGATATTAAAAAAACAAACAGATGAACACATAACAAAAGATTACATTATAAGGATGTATGATCATTTATATCATTTTGTTTGTATATGAATCTATCTGTGTTGGCAGTTTCTTTGTATATTTGTGCGTACAAACGTATAACTTAAATTAACGTTTTTCTCAGATGAAAAAAAAATGTTCAAAGTTTCACCACTAGGTGGCATTTATTGCAACGTCGAAAAGAGAAAATTAAAGTCTCGTTGTTTCTCTCTTTCGTTTTTTCAGTTTTTATCGTTTTGTTTATCGTTAAGAGAGATCTTCACTTCGATTATATTTAACTGATAGTGTCTGATTACTTTGAACAAATTCTTCCTTAAAATACAGTAGTGGTCTTGCTGTTCATTGTTATGAAAGAAGTTAGATGTAATACTGATAATGAATGTAGTTATTAATTGTTCAACGAAATTTTTAATTACTGGGATGTAACTGATGGAAATTTTTGTTCGGGAAAATGTTTCAAAAAATTGGAACAGATATTATGTAGATATTTTCTTTTCTTCTCGCGTGAGGATGTAGAGCTTGCTACATGAATCGCCTTGCAGCCTTTATTCTAAATTCGAACATATTTTTGAAATAGAATGTTTTGTTTTCATTTAACTTGCAATATGTTTAATCTGTGGTGAAAGTTGCAATATTTTTTTTATTATTAAGTTCAAACACTGGTTTGATTTGTTTGTTTCCATTAAAACATTGTCATCAACTGTAATATGAAATAATGCTTTTACTTCTAGTTCTTGTTAAGTTGAGTTATCAATTGAGTATATTTTAATCAAGAAATGCTTTAATAACGATTATTTACTAATCCAATCTTTTCTATTGATTTCCAGGAATATTCTGGATCGATGAAGGACCTGCGAAGTAAAGAAAGCATTCAGAGACTTTATCACTGTGTGACACTGTGATCCATGGCGCATCTGATGTAGATACGACATCTGCTTGTTCGGACAAAGTCATCAACTGAGGAAACACGATCGACCAATGGCCACATTCGAATACATCATCCTTCAGTGTGGATTTCAATCTGGAGTTATGTCACGATCGCCGTTCTCGCATCTGCACATTCGCTTAACACATTTCTCTCCTTTCTTTCCTTCCGCAGCTCATTTATTTTCTACTTATTTCCTCTGTATAATTCTATTTATTTTCTCTGTATATTTTCTACCTATATTCCTGCTTCCTCTCAAATCCCGGTGTTGAAAGGGTTTCTTTTCCTTAATTCCCGCAACTCGGTGGCTTCTTGACAATTGTCCAATGTTTTTTTCAACTTTAGAAGAACCGAAAGAGCTTCTATGGTCGGCACATAATGGCATCAAGGTTGTGAAGCCTGTTGTTTCCGATATTGAAAGCTGAATTCCCATCTCCCTCGGTTAGAAATTGCATCAGAGCCCTGCTCTGCCTAGGGGGAACGCAAAGGAACGGCGACTCCTGAAACAGGGTAAATGCTGCCAACCTTTCTTAACCAGAGACGACGGTTGGACCCAATACTAGAATATCACTTGATGATTAAAGTTGATAATAGTTCTTTAAGTATTCATAATGGAGACAGTGACCCCTCAAGAACTAAAAGTAAGAAAATAAAAAACAAGAACAAAATATGGAATCCAAATACTTGGGCAGCAATCACGCTATCACAAAAGGTATTTGACCACAAAAGGAACAAAATATAGATCAATAAATAAATAACAACGTAACAAAATAACAAATCTGTGAAGGATGAAAAGAAAAGGAATTAATTGAAAAGAATGCCTTTTAAATCGATCTGATACTTTGGGACGGCCGTTTCGAGCTTGTTAAGCTCACCTCAGTCAGAGTTAATCGATCAGTTCTTTCAGTAATTGTTCAATTTCTAGTCCTTGTTTAGCACAATTTGAGAATAATTTGAAACTAATGAATACACCAAATGTACTTTCGTTGTGAAAAGTCTGTTGTTTCTTCACATATAATTATCGGCTTGATAATTTATTTCTCAATGCACTATTAAATAGATACATATATATTTTGTTCCGTTGCCTCATTGCACTAAATAAATTTGAAACAAATTTTATTTGTTTTCACGGTAGCTAATTAATGTTTTATGGAGCACTATTTTATTTTCACTGACATTCCATTTCACAATTCAAATACGATTCGCTGCACTTTAAACGAAGCACATTTAAACTTGTAACACTTAAAATCATAACTCAGTACCACTTATTTCAGTAGTAATATATGAACCACTCGTTATTATTATTTAATACTACTTAACTTCAGTAGCATTTATCATAAGAACTGAAGCACAATATGGGATTTTTCTTTAATTAAGCCCCTTAGCTCATATATTCACCGCATTTAATTTCTTATCTTGAGAAATTTAGTCTTTCACCATTCATGTGACGAATTGAAACATTCATTATTAATGTGATCCCGACATCTTTTTTATATTCCTTCTTGAATTAAACTTGAAATTAGCGGACTTTCTTCCTTTTCCATTAACTGTTATTTAATCATAAATGTATTGACATTTCATGAAGATAACGCCGCATGTCCATAGTGTTGATAGTCCATTTCTCGGTAGTTCCATTGTCCCGACGGTAACGCTTTAACTTTGGCGTCCATTCGTTCGACTTCGGCAAAACTGTTTCTGCCGCTGATTCTTCACTGCATAGCTTCTTCTTCGTCCCAAGGGTAGTCAACTACCGCTGCTCTCTCCTGCATTTACACATTTCACTCATCTTCCCAAACGAGGCTGTCTTGTCCTTCTTATCTCTAAAACACCGTGATGTCATTTGATATAATATTACGCAAATTTATTTTGTTTTAATTTATCAAACACTATTTAATCACGTTTTGAAGCCTCAAATATATATTTATAATTTTATCAATTTTAAATTATCTACAGTACCATCATGAAGTGTACTGCAATACTTTTCGAACATAGGAGGAGGAGGTAGACAATACGCATGCCACCGCTTGGGCAGTGGATGAAAATTTTTGGGCAGATGCTGCACGGCCTGCCTTAGCAACAGCAACTTCCATCGCAATTTCCATTAGCTGCCTTCCTCTTCCTGGTACAACATGCAAAGAGGTATCTGGTACCACTTCCATTTTCTTCAAATTTCTAATAACCAATGAGCTCCACACCTGGAGCAGTTATCCTTTAAATACGATAAATACGATAAAAATTGATTCGATAAGAAGTACAAGTGACTCGATTGCTACTCAACATACACTAAAAAAATTTGAAGAGAAAAAAATTTCAAAAACATCAGTTTTCTTTTCTGAAATTTAAGCAGTAGTGGAAGAGTAATTCAAATAACTCAAAGTGTAAGTTAGTATGGCAGTTGAGAATTATACAGATTAAAATAAAGCAATAAATTCAGAACTAAACTTGAATTTACTGAAGTGTAAGGTTAAATACCATCGTAAATTAATTCACCGTAAAATTAAATTAACTTTAAAATAAATAACTTTAACATAACTTAATGGCGGTTTGAAATCACAAAAAAACTACATTACATGTTAATGTTGATTTGGGCAAAAGATTGGCTCTCACAACTGAAGAGATCTTCGTCACTTTCACAACGCCTAATGGATAGTTACTGTTGGAGTGATCATCTTCGATGTGCGACGGAGCGCTCTTTTCTGTCGATGCAGACCCAGTAATATTCAATTAGCTCTGAAAGTTACGAAAACGAGCTGATGCTCAGGATGATCGGCGCTCGATTTTTAAATGGCAGCGGGGAGGTAGAGTGGCACCTCGTATCCAGGTGCTCAAGTCAAGGACTGATTGGACCTCACATCAAGGATACGGAGATCAGAAAGGAGAGCAGCTCCAAAAAAAATGGAGGATATCCCACAGGGTTGCGTGTCGACTCACTTTCAATTCACTGTTTTTTTCACTTGTCTTTCTTCAGAAGCGGCTTCAAGGATGGCGAGGATTTGGCCCCAACTGTCGTCTCTGGTTAAGAAAGGTTGACAGCATTTACCCTGTTTCAGGAATGTCCGTTACTTTGTGTTCCCCCTTGTGAGAGCAGGGTTCTGTTACAATTTCCAAATGGAGGATACGCGAATACAGCTTTTAATGTCGGAAACAACAGGATTCACGACTTTGATGCCATTCTGCGCCGTCCATAAAAGCTCTTCTGATCAAGAAAGAAGAGAAAAGTGTGAAGTGAATGCGCAGAGGCAAGAACAGCATTCGTGACATAACTTCAGATTGAAATCCAACTCTAACCAATGCTTAACATAAGAATAATAAAAAAATATTGAAACTTTCAACACAGATTAAAGATATTGCAAGTTAAACCAAAATAAAAAAAAACATTTTATTTCAAAAATATTTTCGAACTTAGAATACAGATCATCGTCACTGCCTAACATGGCTGCAAGACGGTTCATGTAGTATGTATATATAACCGTTTATATAATAGCTGTTCCAAGGATTTTTACAAACATTCCACCGACCAAAAGAGCAATGACTCGTGAACCTCGCTAGTTGTATATTCATTAGGAACATCCCAATTATCAAATATTTCGTTGAACAATTACTAACTATGCTGATTATCAGTATTACATATATTTTCATAACAATGAACAGCAAGATTAATATTTTAAGGAAAATTTGTTTCAAGTAATCGGACACTATCAGTTGAATATAATCGAAGTGAAGATCTCTCCTAACGATAAATAAAACAATAAACCATCGATTTGTAAAACTTATAACAGTTACTATTCATCTGAGAAAGTCGTCAATTTCAGTTATACGTATTTAGACACAAATATAAATCGAAACAACCGACATACATGCATTCATATACATACAAAATGATACAAATGCTCATAGATCCTTGTAATGTAATCTTTTGTTATATGTTTGTTTTTCAAATATCTGTTTGTCTGTGTAAAATCTGTTGCAAATGTAGAATGTGTGAATTTGTTGAAATGCTAAAATGCTTCTTGTGGTATGTATTTGAATATAACCAAGAAAAAGACCTCTTTTAGAGAGGCCAAAATGAAAATGGCTTCTACTTAGCAATTCTCACTGAAGACATATCTCCAATCTTATCAGGTATTTCTTGAAATGTATAACAAAGAAACTAATAATGTTAATAATTATTAATACATAAATCATCAAATTATCAGGAATTCTTTAACAGTCCTGTTATTCGGCTTATGAATTAGGGCATTGAGATGTGGATAAAATGAGGTGGGAAGGTTCGAGTAGTCCCGATAGGTTGAAAATGAGCATATTCTCACACCTATGGAGATAAATGGACATAGTATGGAGATAAATGTAAAATTCAGGATGGTTGGGTAAGGATATGGTAAAAAAGTACAAAATAAGGAAAGGACGGGACGGAAAGTTACAATAATCAGATATCAGAAGTGTTTCAAGATAGCGATAAACAGGAGGACATATGTGGTGAGTTGGGTGGGTGAGTCTGGGTGGTATACCTCATTGAAATTAGAACACTCGGATAGAAAAACATAGAACCAATAATGGGAGAAATGGTTGGGAAATGCGAGAACCCCCAGAAAACCTGTCTAGTTTGGATCCCACACCATAACGAAATCCCCAAGAGGACTGAACCTCAATGGTGAGAGGCCAATGACAACCCCTAGGCCTAATAGGATTGAAAATGAGGATCTAGGAGTAAAGACAGCAAAATAAAATAAGATAATCACAACAGGAAAGAATTTAATATAGAATGTGGAATTCAAGTTTAAATGGTATGGCTTAAGCAATTTTTAAGTTTCGAGAAATTAAGCAGTAGAGATAATACTATGGGGATTGACGTAAACTTATAATGTGGAAGGTATACATAACTTCATATATATAAGAGGAAACGAAGTTAGGAAATTGCATTTTCTGAAATCTAATTTTCAGAATATATCAATTCTAAATTGACATTTTATTTCTCATTTTAGTGGTTATGACTATATCATGTGAGAGTGATGAACAGTGTAAAGTAGAAGCAAGCCCATTCTGTGGAGAAGTGGATGTAACATGCAACAATGATGGACAGTGCAACATTGATTAAGCAAAAAAGTAATATTAAAAATAATATGAAAGTATTATAATAAGAAATTACAAAAAAAAATTTAATTATATAATTTTTATCTGATTTTGTCTTTTTTGTGTTGAAAAATATAAAAGAATAGCATAGTAACTTTATTTATAAGAGAAAATTTTTATACGGGAAATTGAGATTGGATTTAATTTATTCACCGATTGGCACTGAGCAATAATATTTTATTTTCATACAGATAGAAACTTAAAATGTTATGATTATTAAAATTAGTGATTTTTTAGTATTAGAACATGTCCTAATGATGAAGCTTTAAATTTGTTTAACAAATTGTAAGTGTTAGTTTGGTTGCAAACCATCGATTCCTTTCCCAACCACGAAGTAACAAGCACAGGGTTAATAGGTAGAGAAATAAGTGAAAGTGGGCCAAATAGAGTGCGATGTATAAGAACGGAAACGGGAAGAAAAGGGTTTTCAATAAGCACAACACCTAGGAGCGAATAGCATTTGCGGCATCAACTCCCAAATATACTCAAAAACAAGCAAGGAAAGAGTTTGGAAATAACCTTTAAGGATAATGTCCTAAATTTGGGAAAAGTCGCTGATCGGTCAAAATTGGAATTTTTAATCTGCACTGTCCGACTGCAGTAATCCTACGGCTCGAAGAAGTAGGTGAGAGGGCGCTAGAGGACACCCAGATTAGACATTGGTACACAAGACACAAAAACAAGCCCAGGATAGAACAACCATAAAATATACAGACAGTTTGTGGGATCCGAATTGTTTCCTTGGTTTTCTGATTGCTGGTGTGAGTGAGATGTGATTTTTTTCGCTGCGGTTTTTCAGCCGCGATTTCCGTTGAATGTAGTCGAAGAATGCATCTGGTCTTCTAATCAATAGCTATTCTTGCTCTAAATTCCCTTGCCAATGAAAGGACAGCTGTAGGCAGAGAATAATTTTAAATACAGGCATAATATTTTTGATGATATTAGATAATTCTTCATCAAAACATTGTCTCCAGCTTCGAAACACATCTACCACCTATGCTTCTCAGAAGAATGTTTGCTCCTGAGGGTTGCTTTACTTCGGAGCTCTTCGATTATGACAGCGAGGTTAAGTTTCATTCTCGAGCCAACATTCAGAGATAGATTGGTCTTCGGAAATACGAAAGTTAACGATGGGAAACCCTTTTATCCCATTATCATATAGAAAGGGCAGAAGCCAACTATTTCTTAGACAGAATAGCAAATCGTCAAACCCCTTTACACATATATTGTGCTTCTCATCCAAATACATGTGTTATGCGCCTAAAGGGAACACGTTACGGATTTGGAATTCCTCGAACTAACATTCTGATATTGGCAGACTTTAGGGTGGCTTGAGTACCACGTTTTATTGCTTCACATTACACAGAAAATATAAGCGATGTCATATCCTGTGGCCATCGTAGAATTTCTTGAATTTACTAAATGCTAGCATTATCACAGGTGAATAATTGGGGAAGCCAAATTGCAAACAATCACAGCTATTGTTATTGATGTTGTTGATATTCGATTCCAGATCCATTTTAGAACACTGATTATTTAGAATTATATTCGATGCTGGATAACAAATGCTAATATCTTTTAGAAAAAAATGTAGGAAGCACAGTTGCTTGACAGTCAGACTTGATGCTTTTATGCTCTTGATACTCTGCAATGCATTGGCTTGATTTCAGCCTCGTGTCCATCGTTGTCTCATTCTTATGAGAATGATGATACAGTGGAACTGTTACAGTGCTGAGATACAGATTAAATTTTATTAATGTTCTGAAAGATTATACACAGTCGTCCGAATATAATTTCTTGGGCGCAGGACCAATGAAGTAACATGAAGTCGATACCTTTTTCCAATTGGTTCATATCTTTTTCTAGTTGGAAGTCGTTATTAATTACATGGAACTGGGTCCATA
>JAFIDM010122221.1:0-12181 GCA_023159025.1 Thereuonema tuberculata | reverse complement strand
ACGTGTACTGTTCATATTTACACGTACAAAATTGAAGCATATACACCAGACCACTACAAAGAATGATTTTTATCTAAAGAAATATTACAAAAAAGCTCGATCTCGGTTTCAGTTACTTCAAACCGTAACTATTTTCAACTGAATTTATAGATTTAAAACCACTTTTTTATAGAAATATATAAATATATAGAAATATTTATATATATATATAGAAATATATACTTGCGGCCTCCCCGTGGAATGGGTGTTGACATCTCATTAGCATAGCTCTCGATATATTGCCTTTTAAAGTCGTTATTGCACGTTTTTAGAATTTTTCTAACAGAATTTTAAAAACAGAGACAAGAATATTTTTCTAACGCTTATATAGAAACTAAAGAAGTGGTGTTGAAGTTTTTGCAAGCGTAATTATGCTTATAAACTTGTTCTTTTTTTAATTTTTGATTGCTTTTCCAATATAAAAACATTCGTGTTGTTTGATAAAATATACAGTTCCTTTGGTTTCCATAAGGTTTCGAGTTTGTTTTTTTTATAATTACTTAATTGGATTTTATTAGGGTTGTTATAAGCTATTGAGAAATCATAAAAGCCAGTTAAGTAATTATAAAAAATTAAAAAGTTGAGACCCAGTTTTTTACCAGGTGACATCTCAGGATGGCTATTTCTCGCTCTTTAGCGTTCATCAACTGCGAATAGTGACCAGTAAAACAACAAAAATGTTACCATTTTTAGGCCCTTTTTTTAATTGCACATGAAAAATTCATAGAGGCAGCGGAGACTGGCACATGAATTTTCTATATTTTATTTTTAATATGTATTTTTTATTTTTAGTTGAATTATAGGAGGTTCCACATTTCTGCTGAATACTTTATAAAAAAAAATTACGCAAAATCATATGGAAACCAAAGAAACTGTATATGTTATCAAATGTAAACAACATGACTGTTTTTATATTGAAGAAAGAAAGCAAAAATTAAAAAAAAACAACCTAGTTTATTAACACAATTACGCTTGCATAAACTTCACTATTAACAGTTTTTTAGTGTCTGCACATGCATTAGAAATAGATAATTGTCCGTTTTTAATGACATAAAAATTCTAAAAACATCTAATAATGACTTTCAAAGGCAATATATCGAGAGCTATTGGATACATTTTTCAAATTCATATAACAAACAATTATCGAATCAAAATAAATACTAGTTCCACTTTCTAAAGGATGCAAAAAAAAAGGAGAAAAAGAATGAAAAGACTATTTTATGAGTTATTATCACTTTTTGTTTTCATTCTCATCCCCCTTTCTTAACACTAAATGAAGCCTTTTTCTGCACAAAGTCTATTTATAAATAAATAACCAATCCCAATATTCATCTTTCTCATTGGTCGATCAGATAACATATACAACCCTGAATTATATAAATGCGTGTTTCCCTCTCTCTTCCTTGAATTCCCTCTTCCCTCTTCCCTCTCTTTTCCTTATCAATAACCCGGCGATTAGCAAGTTCAAATAGTCCTCGATGAATATTTTATTATTTACTAGATTTTAATGTACGAATTCATCATCTTTTTTATCTTGTATTGTTTTTAATTGTTTTTGAACGAATGTTCTTGTCTATAAATATTTCAATCCGCACATGTTAAACGTAGTTATTTAATTTAGTTAACATGCTGGACATCTGCAATCCTGCTCTAGAAACCCACCAAACCACGGACCCTAGTGCTGATACGCAGTTATCGACGACCTCAGAATTGAACGGCCTCCCGGCACTCGAAATCCGCCGATACCAAGTAATAGATCGCCATAGAATTGATCAGGTCATCTAACGCCCCGTCCTCGAAACTCGCCGAACCACTGACCACAATGCCGACTTTTGTCACCGATGACCCCAGAACTGACAGAAGCACCGACTGCTCGAGTTACCCATCGCCCTCATCACCTCAGTCCAAAAGCTCGCACTCATCCTGCAACGAAATTTAGTTCCGAACTGCCCTTTTGACGCCGCTCGTTATATCTAATTGACTCCCGGATGAAGAATATTGACAATACCGAGAAGCAGCCGTTCAGCCGAGACGCAGCTACGGATAACACGCCCGCCCTGCTGATCACACAACCCCTACCATTCCAGTCTTTCTCACCACCATTCCGACACCTTTACTAGAACCTTTAATCCGATGATGCTGAGGGCCGACCCAGTACCTGACCTAAGAGCCGCTATTTAGACCCGAACTGCCGATACGAGAATTTACCATGCTTTTCAGTAATGAGCCATCTGCAGACAGGTCCGTGTGGTGCAGTATCAATGATGCTGGTTTCCGTAAACCAAGCATAGCAAGTCCTCGTCATAGTAGATAGAAACGGGTGTCCCTTGATGACTGGGAACATAATAGTATCGGATTCCTTCCACTTGTTGCCCACCAACTAAGCAAAAGAGTCAAGCCTATTCACTCTCTTGCTACTTAGACAGGAACTTCCACTACAAGACCTGAAAGAACAAGATCAAAGCAGCTATTCAGACACATTGTTTTGATGTATTTTTTTTAATTATTTTGTTTTTTCTCCCCTTCTCATTGGGAAACTTGAGGAGGGAGCTATATTGGGAGGTTAAGAACAAGGGACTAAGGGGATTAACTAAGCAGTTAGTTAGGATTAGAGTCGTTCCTGGAATTGAGGTTTCTTCTGATTGGTTGATTAAGATCTCATGCGATTGACCCTCGCAAACTGACGGACCTTGATTAAGTTGGCCGTCACACTGCAAATCTGTCGCAATTGTATATAAACTCTTGTTGTTATAATCTGTCGCAATTGTATATAAACTCTTGTTGTTATAATCTGTCGCAATTATATATAAGTTCTTATTGTTATAAATAACATAGTTAGATGTGTTGAGTGTTGAATCGATATATACTTCCTTTATTAGTGACCAAAGAACAATAGAATAATATTATTTAATGATAATAATTTTAACGTGCTGTACCTAACATTAATTACACTGCCAACTAATTACGCACTTTTTGTTTAAAAAACAATAATAAATTATATTCAAACTATTCACGTACGTATTCGGAGACTCCTTTCTACCAGTTTCCTTTATCAAGTGTAAATTAAAAAGTTAAAAATTAAAAATAACTTTAAAAAATAAAAAATTCCCCTTTAAAGGAACAACGTTCCTTACTTAGGGTTCGTCGAGCAAAGAGATCCGGCGTTGTTCATTAGAAGCTTATATGTGTTACTGCTCTAGTGGTCTTTATTCGAACTAGCTTGATGTCGTCTGCTTATTTTTTATTATTTTTTTTTTAAATTTTAATAGGCTTTATAATCCATATTCCAGGACATTCCTTGTGGATAAGTCCTGGTTATAACTATGCAGAGTTCTAATGATACCAGACTCGAAAAACTCCCTCAAATATCTTGACCTTCTTTTTCCGAATATTATCACTTCATTAGTGCTTAGTGAGTGTCCTGTACTTTCACAATGTAAGGCTGTACTGTAGTTTTTAATACCATTTTTAACTGCGTTAATATGCTCAGTTATTCGTTTTCCCAACTCGCACTTTAAATTTTCCACGTAAAGGCATTTATTCTCTGCTCCTGTTTTAGGGGCACACCTAATTCCGTAAATAGTACCTTGTGTTTTTAATATTTCCTCCCTAGAACGTTTTTTACTTTTATTATTATTCAGGAACGAGCCTAACGTATTAGTTGCCTTACACGCCACTCTAATTCCCACATCTGTCAGTACGGGTTTTATTTTCCTTAACATACCTTGGTCGTACTTAAGAGACACGAATCTGCGCAAATCATTTTTTCCCCCCTTAATTTTTTTCTCTTGGCTATTAATATTAATCGGTCTTATGTTACTTTTTTTGTTTTGTATAACCTTGTAGTACGCTTTAATACAATGTTCAATGAATCCATCCGGAAACTCATTGTCTCTAAACGTTTGTCTAATATGTTCAATCTCCCTTATTCGCGTTTCATATGTTGAGCATACTTTTAAAGCTCTGTTTAATGCCATGTAAATCGAATTTCTTTTATAGGCTTCAGGCACCGAGCTATGAAAATTAATGGTTATATCTGCATCAATCTTTTTCCTATAGACCGAAGTTACGTATTTATCATCTTGTTTAGTGATTAATACATCCATGAACGGCATCTTGCCTTCTTCCTCAATCTCCATGGCGTATTGTATGTCCGGGCATATACTATTGAAATCCGAAAGAACCTTATCAACATAATGACTATTGATTATCAATAGTGCATCATCAACGTACCTACATAAAAAGTGGACATTATGATAAATACCCTCGATTGCCATAAGTCGGTGTTCAATAAAACATAGAACCATTTCAGCTAACATTGCTGAAGAAGGTAGCCCCATAAATGTGCCTGAGGCTTGCATATAAAATCTATTGTTGAATGCAAAATACTGCACATGAAACAGCAAATCGATAAGCAATTGTAATTTTTTAAGATCAACAAAAAACGCACCTTGAGGGTAATCCTGATCTCTCTCACATACAAAACGGATAGCTTGATTTATTATAAAAGGCGTTAGGGAAGTATATAAATTGATATTGTCGAGCGAAACTATACTCGTATTGGGTATTATTCTGTTTGCACTAAAATAATCTACCACAGGCTCTCTATTAGTAATGGCAAATTTGGATCGAAAATCCACTTTATTGCAAATTTTCACAATCAAGTTTGAAATTTTCATGATAGTTTTACCTCTACAATTAATGATCGGTCTTATTTTATAAAGACCGTTTTCTTTCTCTTTATGGATTTTTGGTAATCCTTTTAGAGCGGGAACTGCTTTATTATCATCAATGCAGTCTTTGGCAAACGTCTCATCTAGTAAACCGCTTATTTGCGCTTTAGTTATTTTGTTGTTAATATCTCCTAAGACTTGCGATTCGTTCATGTTTAAAGCCCGGAAACCAGTTTGATTTTTAATAAACCTTTCACACATTTCGTTATAATCAGTGGCATTTAATAGTACTACTGCCCCTCCCTTGTCCGCTTGTGTAAATACAATATCACCATTATGTGCCTGGAGTTGAGTCAATTCATCGTACTCCCTTTTATTTAAAGCGCATTCTGTTCTTTTTTTATATTTTATCCCTCCGATTAACCTCCCTAATTTTCTTCGAACCTCCGACCTAATCTTAATCTCGGGAATGAACCTAACCTGCGCTTCCAGGGTGGTAAGGGTATCTATCCTATTAACTTTCTCATATCCTATATTGAATTTCAACCCTTTACTGAGAATGCTTTCTTGTGTTGGAGTAAGTTCCAACCTACTATCATTGATAATCTTGACACAAGCTCCATTATTCGTGAATGTCTTACATATTCTTTCTTTCATCCTTCCGAGTTTTTGGCATTGCCTATTAACGATCGCCCTTGTGGCTCTAAATGCCGTTTTTGCACCCGCTATCAAGCACCCGCTTTAATTTTTAACTTTTTAATTTGCACTTGATAAAGGAGACTGGTAGAAAGGAGTCTCCGAATACGTGAATAGTTTGAATATAATTTATTATTATTTTTTAAACAAAAAGTGCGTAATTAGTTGGCTGTGTAATTAATATTATTTAATTTTATTTCAACTACAGACTTATCTCGAACGCTCGATTAACTGTCTGGCGACCTTACGGGCCGTTGAAATTGAATTTCTGGATGAAAAATTTAACACGAATTGTCAATATTTTTCCCTACCACCGAGGATGCTGTTCTCTGGAATTGAATTAATTCTAGGATTAATATCGGTAAAGGTAATTACAATTTGTAATTTGCAATTACAATTATTTTGAGTTTGTCGTTTCAGTTTTTCTTTTTTATATTTGTGTTTTATTTTCTTTTATTATTTTATTTAGTTTATTGTAAGTTTTAAGTTCGCATCATCTAAACTGTTTAATATCATTAGAATTATTTATGTTTGATTTCCCCAATTCTTTGATAAATTCTTGACAGATGAGTATATTTTCTACTTTTTTTCCCCCAGAGATCTCGGAGGCTAATTGTAGTATAAAGCGATAACAATATGAAACAATATCGATTTGCGAAGTTTTTCATTAACAAGAACATATAACCTCTGATTGCGATAGAGAGCATCAAACATCTGAAAGTAAAGATTAAAAAAATAGAAAAAAAGATTAGAAAATAAAATGAAATTAGATCCTACGAATAAAAATACAATCAGAATCAAATTTAACAAGATAGCGATAGCGATTAGTAAACCAATCACAATGCTTCACAACGATTTCTGATACGTGAATGAAAAAAATTTTCAAAAGTTGTAGTAAGCTAACAGGCTGTTTTTTTATGTTTTTTTTTTTTTTGAAAACTTTACTATTCAAAATCCACCACAATAGGCTGATGAACACTGAAGAAGGATGAGTAGAGTACAGGTTGAGTCACCTTTACTTTCGAATAGACTGCAGCGGGGTTGTCTAGAAAATGCTCGCGCGAGTCTGTTTCCGACCCCATGCTATCTTACCCATCCCTATTTATATGGAATAATCGTCATTCTTAACTCAAACCTTGTTAATACAATGAATTCCTAATAATGATTAAAAAAAAATAGATGCAAGTAGCTCCTATCTACATTATGTAAAATACAGAAAAATCACTATTTGTAGAATAATCGTCATTCTTAGCTCAAACCTTGTTAATAGACTGAATTCAATAACTTTGGAATAATTTTCTTCATTCACGTATCAGAAGCCGTTTCGACGCATTGTGATTGGTTTACTAATCGCTATCGCTACCTTGATGCCCGATCAGCTAGAGATAAACTCTACTGCTCAGAACTACTCTTGGCAAGACTTTTTCAACGACACCCTAATCAAGTCTCTAGCCCTCGTGGTTACTGTGTTGATGCTTGTCATACAGACAGACAGACAAACCAGGAATATTAGGCTTCACGGTATCAGAAGCCTAAAACAATGCTGAATAGATGAGATCAAGCGTCGTTCTGGTTTGGATTCTTCTGCTTGGATGTTTGCTTTTTTTTTCCTGTGAACACTACGTCTTCTCTTTCTCTTCTTTCGCTGACTATGGCACCGAAAAGTATTCCAAACTTAGTGCGATAAATCTTTAAGAATGAAATTCTATGTAGGGTATTCCCGCTTCCTTAATCACAGTGAAAGAAGATGACAACAAATTAAAGCAAGCTTAAAATTTATTGAATTTATTTATTTTATTTATTTTATTGAATCTGTGTATGGCTACTATCATTTTAGTACAACGAAACTCACATGCTAATAACGGTAAAATCTAAAAGATAAGTTGTTTATACTCCGCAACCTCGGGCCTATCCCAATGGGGAATTATTCTAGAAACACCCGAAACTAACAAAACTGAAGTGTCTACGATTTAAATAATACAATGTCACTTTAACATTTTTACATATCTTAAACTTCAGCATTTGATTTTTCTTAAAAGGAAAATTACCTTTATGGCTGCAGTGACATCGAGTGACTTATTATTTTTCTTTCTTTTATCCATTGCTTTCTTGGACATTTTTTTCTCTGCCAGCTTTGATTTTTGACTTTTCGAGATCTCTAGAAAAATTGGCTGAGCATTTCGCTCATTATCATTCGGGCAGTCCTCCCATATTAGCATGGAAACTACGTTCCGAAAAAAAAAAATAAGCATAGTTGGCAGATCCAAGTAAAGAGAAACGAAATATAAATGAAATAATGGGATTGTTCTTTTATAGATAAAAGAAAAGAAATAAAATTATATTATAAAAGAAATTACTTTTATTTCACAACATTTTACAATTAATGTTCATTTACAGAAGTACACAAATTAATAGATTAGAAGTACAAAGATTAATAGATTAGAAATACAAAGATTAATAGATTAGAAGTACAAAAATTAATAGATTAGAAGTACCAGATTAATAGATTAGAAGTACAAAGATTAATAGATTAGAAGTACCAGATTAATAGATTAGAAGTACAAAAATTAATAGATTAGAAGTACCAGATTAATAGATTAGAAGTACCAGATAAATAGATTAGAAGTACAAAAATTAATAGATTAGAAGTACCAGATTAATAGATTAGAAGTACCAGATTAATAGATTAGAAGTACAAAAATTAATAGATTAGAAGTACCAGATTAATAGATTAGAAGTACAAAAATTAATAGATTAGAAGTACAAAAATTAATAGATTAGAAGTACCAGATTAATAGATTGGAAGTACAAAGATTAATAGATTAGGAGTATACAGATAAATAGTTTAAGAGTACACAGACTAATGACTAATAGATTTTTAAATCCGTTGCTTCCTCGCAGTGTCTTGCAGTGATAAACTTGCAGAAGTAAATCGGGCTTTGGAAAAACTACAGTTTCTTGCTTGTTACGATATTTTTCTTTCCGCAATACTTGTTCATGATAAGCTTCTATGATATTTTAAAGTCCTTTAAATACACATTCAATTGCTTGATTAAGTTCATCTGCAAGTTTTAAAGAAAAATCAGCTAAACTTTTCAGAATCAGTGTTGGGTTAGATCCATTTATCTTATTTTTATTTGTTTCATTATATTTGTAGCATATTTATTTGTATTTATACTTTGCTCGATAATATACTGCAAAATATATCATCGTAATATATAAAATTTTATTTCGAAGGGAGGAGTAACCCAAATTAAAAATCAGAGGTTTTCAACTGGAGAGAACGAGGTTTTAAACAACTTCAGACCCAACATTTTGGAATTTCTGGGAGCTGATCACGGACATCTCATCTAAATAAGCCCTTGTTTTTATTTTGTCCTGTTAATCGACATTCTTATCAAAATCTATCATTCAAAAATTTTGGTAATAAGTTGACAATAGCAAAACTCCTTATTAAAATAAATTATGCAAACAGAGCAAGGTGAAGCGATGTCAGTAACAAGTTGTTTTAGCCCAGTAAATACAGTAGCCCCGATTATCCGCGGAATTGGGTGGCAAGGGCTTCGCGGATAACCCGAAAAAAGACTAAAAATGAGGTGTAAACACGAAAAAAAATATTTCAGCATAAAAACTACGTTTTATTAAAAAAAAAACATAATATGCAAAACTTTTAAAATATGTACAGTACAGCAGAAACCTTTCTGAAGAGCAAGAGCCCGCCACTCATCCACAAATTCCGAGAAGGTCTATAGGATCACGATGCACAATAAACCTGTCAGTAATTTTTGACCTTCGCACTGTAGGGCCTATTGTAATTTCTCTGCTATTGGCTTGGATTAAAATTGTTTTTTTTTGAGGTTCGTAATTTAAAAAAAATTTTTGCGGCACTCGCGGATAATCGGGGCTCTACTGTATACTAAAATATTCAAGTTAAAGCATAAATTCAGTATTTTTATTGTACCCATGCATTTTAAGTTTAAATCACTCTGGGGTTAAATGCGGGCGGGCGTCGGGCTGACCAACCTCAACTACTCCGCGCACCTCAGGACCTACACGGCCTATTGTGATGTAAATTTTTATCGTTTTTATCTATTTATTGTTTAAGGGTAGTACACGAGCTGAAGTAAGTGCTCGTCACTTTTACCTTTTTAACTAAATATAAAGCCATAACAAATTAACAGTTATTTTAAGAAACTTTTCGTTGGCCTGGTAAACAATCATTATACTTAAATACAATTACTCCCTCCATAAAAACAGACCAGAATTTACTTTTTAAAGCAGAAATGATAGCAGCGTTTTTCAATTGGGAAAGTTTATTTAAGCTCACTTCAGGAAACGTCGATTCTTGAGGTCTTTCAAGTGAGCTCGGAAGCTTTTAACTAACTATCTTTTTCTTTCTATCTGTATCACCTGACTTAAGATTTTAAATTGCTCTTTTTTAAATCTTTAAGATTTTAAACTCATTCAGGCAAAGTTAAAAATCTGAACGAGGGGGAAAAAAAAATAATGTTATAACTTATAACAATTCATAAAGAATTATAACAATTATCTAATCTTAATTTTAACTGTATGTTGCCAAGATTGTAATATGTCCGATGATTCAAAGAGCCTTTTTTAAAAAAAAAAATATGTCATCCTCTCACTATCTAAAAATTAAAAATAAAAAAAAAACTTTTAGGCGTACTCCTTGGATAAGACTATAACTAATCAATGAAGTTTGGGAGGGGGGTAGAAAAATAATATTCTATATATTTTATTTTTTAAATGATAGTCAGAACTACCTTCAGCATTAAAACTTGAATTTTTACTTAAAAATTATCAGAAACATTACTTTTGTATACTTGCCTGTTGACATTAATTAAAATTTTTGTCTCCGTCGAGAAAATAAACCAATACAATGATAATTGTTTGGAAGGTGGAAGGATACATGACGTCATTTCCTTTTTCAGGCATTTCTAATAGGTTCCTTTGGATGAAAGTAAAAATGATGCTTGATTTCAACAACTAAACGATTGAATATTACGTATAGTATTTACTATTATTACTATTAGAAAGGAAGATAACACACAAGTCTTTATAAACAAAATTATATTTCCTTAACATGACATGTTTCGAGAATTTCTCGTCATCAGATGTATACATAATAAACTGAAAGCATAAATTAACCAAAACTACATCATGGCTATATAAAATGTACAAAGAATATTCTTAATAATAACATACCAGTTTGAATAGTATCACAATAAATCGAACAATATAATGCATTTCGGATTGAAACCTCTGTGTTGTAGCATCGATGCATATTGATTATTAAAAATTCATGTAATTTTCTGAGATAACAATCCTTTTCTGTGGCATAAATTACTGGATTATTAGTCATTATTTCATGCCCTGTTTGTTGGTTATGAATTGCCGTTAAATATTGCTTATTATGAACTTTTACATCAAACCGATATTGGTATTTACTGGGCTTAATTTCGAAATATTCAATTCCAAATAATTCATCACCATCTCAGCAATCATGGCTGACAATGGTAGGTCCATGAAAAAGCCTTCAGTTTGTCTGTACATCTTATTTTCAAAAGTAAACCATTGTAATTCAAAGAGTATATCAACCAGCCTGATGATCCTATTTAATTCAACACGATCTTTCATGTACCTAATAGCATCTAAATAGTAAATGAAACAAATAGCTTCTTTAATCAATTGAACTGGTTGTGCGGTATACAAACCTACTACGTCAAAAGACACCATATACATATCTTTATCAAACTTTACCATTCTAAGCTTATCTAAGAATTGAGAGTTATTGCTCACACAAAAAATATATCGGTTTGATGTGCCGTTATGTTGATGATTCATTCATATTAGTCAATAATAAAAGCAATGTTAATAAGGTCCTTAACATTTTTAATCAATTTCACAATGATATATGTAGAGAAAATAATATAAACTATTATTATTTGCTAAGTTTTATTTTTCGAAGCTCCTAAGGTAAATTAAGAAAACATAAATAAATCCAAAAGAATAGTTTTTCTTGAGTTAAAAGAACGGGTCGATGCGTAGCGGACCGTTCTTTATTCAGCGATTAGTTATGACGTCATCAACCATGACATCATTTTGACGATTGAAAGGTGGGCTACTCACTGATTGGTGGAAAGTGAATACCGTGAGCAGAGTCAGTTGAATCCGAGATGAGAGAGCGATTAGATCACGCAGGAAGTTTGGAGCGCAAAGTTTAACTGCATGAAGATTCGAAATGGGTTTGTCTACGCCAGAGTTCCACAACGAAGTAAAATGCTACTACTGTAAGTGTTATCTTTCCTTATTAAAGAGAACCGGGTTAAAGAAGGAAGATATTAGTAATTCTACGAATCCAGAATTGAATTAAGTGGAAGAAATAAATTAAACGGAATTAATTTCGAAGAAATCCATTCGAATGAAATTAAAGGGAAAACCAAGAATATTGAATAAAGTGCGGTTCAATATTGAAAACGAATTAAGTGAAAATAGTATTAAAGCTCATGAAGATAATATCGTGTGAAGTGTGCATTGATATTATAATGTGCTAGTGATAATATACAAGGCAGAATTAATTAAGTGTATTAGTGCTTCAAACAAGTGTGTTTCATCAAGAATAATAACTCAAGCTGGAGTTAATGTAAAAGGAATAAATTATTATTGATTATTTAATATCTAGTGAAGCAGATATTTGTGAAAAGTCTTAGTTGCATTTATCTGTGTTTTGGTGTAAAGCTTAAAGCTTCGAACCG